>RCWM02001291.1:0-51352 GCA_003667255.2 Euschistus heros | reverse complement strand
AGGGCTGTAGAGCCAACCAATAAATAAATAAATAAAGTCGAAGAGCTTTAGGTTGAACCATCTTGACATAAACTAAAACATTGGCCACTATGTGGCGAAGGACTACACTACCAACATCTACCGGCAACTGAATAAAACTTCAGAACTTCCCTAGCACAATGACAACAAGAGTAACTCTCTAAAATTTGCGGCCGCCACGAAAAGAATTTTCAAAGTTGTGGTATTCTTTTTGACTTGCCATGTATACTACAATTGATAAATTTAGGGAAAATACTCACGTTCCTCAATATCACCAAAATATTTTGTGAAGCAATCTTTCATATTAGTCTCGTATTCCTCTTGTTTCTCTTTGGTTCCTGGTACTCTTTTGTGGTTGCAGCACATCTGAGTCTGTTAAAAAACATAATGTAATTTTAAAATAATCATTATAAAAATAAATAAATGAGAAAAAACATAATCAAATAATATATACAAAAACAACGCAGGGAAATCCTGAACCGAGTTTGTTCTCCCACTTATGGAAGGGCAAGCCAGGCCCAAATACTAAGACTTTAAAGAAATTATTTAATCATACTATGTCCATATAGTTGCTAAATTAGCTGCCATTTTTATATGCAATACTTCTAATTGATGTCAGCTGTTTAAACATGCGACCATAGAGTTATAGTACTATGGAGAGACCATTCCCGTATATTGTTCCGTGAGGGGCGAGACCAAAACATAACCGGCCACGCCCACTATGCCCAACTGGCGACTTGTATTCTATATAGCCTAGGGCAATTGAAAGGGTTCCTAATAATAAAATGAGTAAATCACTAAAGTAAATAAATCACTAAAATAAAATAACAACAGTATAAAGCCTAGGAAGCCAAAATTTGAACTGATAAGAGGCTAATATACTGATAATACGGTTCACACCAAAATGGCTGCCTGCCCTGGCTATTGAGAGGTAAGCCCCCTCCACTTGTCTATAACTGCATGCATACGACCTACATTTAGTTACGCAACGCCATAGTAACGAACTTCAAATTTTCATCCTGCAACATTCTAATTAAATGAGTCTAATCTTCTAATGATCTTCCATGTTTTGAAATGTTGTTAGGACCATTAAAAGTAGTTGATACCAAGTTTACAACGCTAAAAACCAGGATTGAATAGTATAGTATTTCAAAAACAACGAAATTTTATCTCTATTTTCAGTTTTTGACGTAGATTTCGTAAACTATATGATTTTTGATGATAG
Source organism: Euschistus heros (assembly GCA_003667255.2). Taxonomy (NCBI): domain Eukaryota; kingdom Metazoa; phylum Arthropoda; class Insecta; order Hemiptera; family Pentatomidae; genus Euschistus; species Euschistus heros. Next base: position 50,109 of record RCWM02001291.1, on the reverse strand, counting down.
AGACATCTTTACACCATTAAAGAGCACTAAATTTAAAATTTTAAGTCCAACCAAAGAAAATGTTCCGTTAAAATCAAGTTCTCGGCCGCATATTGACAAAAGCACTGGTTTCACAAAAATATCTAAAGAAAAAAAAAATTGCAGGAAATGTAATAAACTTTAATTTGAGACCCAAACGGTGCCTGTAGACCAACTGGTTCTCTCAGAAATGCGAACATCAGGAGGATGAGGTATGACTGCTTTGACAAGTTTGTGAGTATGTTGGCAGGAACCTACCAAAATATTTTTTAATTTATACTAAGTATCTATTTCTATATTTAAAAAGATGTACTTTTGACGGGTACCCAAAGGATGATGAGAATATCAGCCGAATGTCTGCGCCTCACAGTTGCTCTTTCATGCAGCAGCATCACCTTTCATAAGAAAATATTTGACAAAAAATTATGTAAAGTTATTTTTTTTGCGAAAATTATTGATTTTCAATAACGTATTTCTAGAAAACCGTTGGAAGTTAGAGAAATTTGCATGGAATCAATTTTTTAGGAAATTTAAGTAGCTTTAATTTTTATGATGATGTAGCATACATGGATATATTTATTGGTTGGCTGGATATGAACTCTTGGTACCGATATTACACTCAACATCTTCTTTGCTCCTGCCTAATATGTGCATTAAACCTTAAAATAGTGGAAGGTTATGAAGGAAGGGAGTTAGTATGTTATAGTATAGCTCATGATCATCATAAAGTTCACATGCTGTTTCATTTACCTTAGTATCATTATGACTTACCAAGTATTGGTAGATGCAGTAGACACCGCATAATGTGATGACGGTTAATTTATCAACCGCTTTGTGTAATCACAATGGCTTGGAACGGGCCCATATATTACTGTTTTTTTGTTCATTGTTATCCTATTTCTGTTTATTGTGATCATTCTCAAAATCAAAAATTTTTATTTTGTTGAGAGCGGGATGGCTGGAGCTGGCATAATTCTTTCCATGAACATTTCTTTTTCTAAGAATGTATAATATAATCATCCCCTTCTCTCTACTTCTATGAAAATAACATTACTAGCTTAGCTCAGGAAGATTTCGTCCTCTGAAGTGTTAGGACCATCATTTTTGTTTGCCATAATCTCTGCAGACTTAAGAAAATACATACCTGAAGAAATAGCCATATTGCAATTCGCGGATGATACATGTTTATACGTAACGCATAAAAACATTGACAGATGCCTCGAGATGTTAGAGGAGGCAGTGAGAGGTCTTAAAAGATGGCAGCTTGATACGGGTTTAAATATCTCAGTTTCTAAGTCTGTAATTTGTCCCTTCAGTAGAGAACATGCTTTTCCCCTAGGAGATCAGGTGGTACTTGACGGGATTAACTTTCCATGTGTGACCTCAGTTCGCTTTCTGGGGCTCCGTTTTGATAGAAAATTAAATTGGAACAAACATATAGTAGAAATTCATAAAAGATCTGAAAAGTTGATGGGAACATTAAAATTAATCTGTTCTAATAATAAGTGGGGGGCGGACCCTAACATGTCATTACTATTTTATAGAAGCACTATCAGGGCAATATTTGATTACGGGGCCACAATTTACGGTGAAGCGCCGGACAGTACCTTAAAGAAATTAGACACGATACATAATAGGTCTTTAAGAATGTGCTTAGGACTTCTTAATTCCACTCCGATAGACGTGTTATATAACGAGGCTGGTGAAAACATTTTTAAAGTTTAGAAGACAACTTTTAGCAGACAGAATGTTTTTCAAGATTAAGGCAAGTAATGAAAAATGTTATAACAAAATAGTATCTTTGAGTACTCTCATTCTAACCTCGAAATATTGGGAAAAAGAAAAAATACGTTCCTATGATGTACGATAGTTTTATAAAATACCAACATTTAGCCGTTAACTTATTTATCAGTTGTAAACTACCAATATATTCACTTGAATACGATATGTTATTTCAAAAATATAATATAATTATAAACAGAAAATTAAACTCGATGCCTCCCGTTATCATTAATGTAAAAATAAAATCCTTGCTTAGAGAAAACTGGCCAGAACATATCAATATTTACACAGACGGATCCAAAACAAATGATAATACAGGCTCTGCAGTATACATCCCAAAGTTTAGATATTCAGCTCAATACAAATTACCAAACAACACTTCTATTTACAACGCTGAATTATATGCTATATTTCAAGCCCTTGAACTTATTAACAAATCAGATGAAAATAAATTTATAATATTAACTGATAGTATGAGCTCATTAGAAGCAATAAAAATAATAGTAACATAAATAAAAATAACATTCTAGCCAACGTCATAAAAGAGCACTATCTTGCAATAAAAAACAAAAAACAAATAATATTTATTTGGATCAAGGCACACATGGGAATTCCCGAGAATGACGAGGTAGACCGCCTTGCAAAAACTTCCGTCAACCTAACGCATACTACTGACATAAAAACTGCCGTACTTGGAATTCTTTTCGATGTTAAAAAAACATATGCTTAATAAGTGGGAACAGAAATATCAGGAATCATCCACAGGCTTATACTTTAAGTCTATCGTACCACAAATTCTAAGGGAACCCTGGTTCTTTCGAATAAATTTAACTAAAGATGTAGTTAAAAATTTTGCTAGACTTAGAACTAATCACGGTTTATGCAATGTTTATCTGCAGCGCATAGGAATTAAGAAAAGCTCAGAGTGTGATAGATGTAATAAAAGAGAAACCCTCCAACACATAATCACTGAATGCTCGGCTTACAAAAACCAAAGAGAAAAGTTTCTTAATTTTCTAAAACCTTATAATAATAATATACGATATAAAAATGTACTAGCAACTGACAAACCAGAAGAAATAATCAGCATAACACAATATTTATATTCAATAAATAAATATATCTAACATTGAATTAGTAAAGAACTGAATAGATAGCATAATAATTGGCAATTGGCTGTATGGATAATTCCAATGCCATTAATAAATATAAAAAAAAAAATAAAAAAAAAAAAAATTTTTATTTGAAATATATTTTTCTAGAGTCCACCGTTTTCGAGATATAATGGAAAAACCAAAAAATGGGACCTTCTCCCCTACCCTCTACCGTTAGCCCACCCCCCAGGGGCGCACAGTGGGACGAATGACCAATCTAGAAGGAAAAAAGTCTGTATCGCTTAGACAGACCTGGCAGCCTGATATACATTAACAATAGAGTGATATTATTACTGACCTGTTTGCCTAATAAGCAAAAACTATTTACTCAATTATGCTTTAGTCTTCATTTAAATAGGAACTATCGCATTGTCAACAAAAATTGTAATAAAAAAATACAAAATGTTTTTATGCTTAAACAAAAATTAACCCAGAAAAACTGAACAGAAAAAGCTGAAAGTGTTTAAAAGTCATCCGCTGAATTAAGAATTGATGATCAAAGTGTTCATGATATTTTGAAAAAGATGGAAGATATTTCCGACTTTCTTTCGTCGCACATTGCGACGAATGGCCAATCTAGGAGAAAAAAAGTCTGACTTACTTAAATAGACACAGCAACCTGATTTACATAAACAATGGAGTTAAAATAAGGTGAAATCAAAGCGCATAAGTAACAACAATAAAGAATATAATATATTAGACGAAACGAAACAATATAACTGTTTTTTGTAAACCTTAAATCTCAAAAACATTTGACATTGCAGTTCACATATTCGTGCTACATTCACTATCACTCCATGCTGTCTTCTTCTGAAGAGTCTACATCTTCCCCAGAGGAATCATAGGTGGATGAGGAGCTAGAATAATTACTATCTGGACTTTTAAAAAGGTCTGCTGCGATAATGTCTGTAATGGGTAATGTTTTCTTATTTTTTCTTGGTTTTTGCTATAAACTAACGATGAAAAAATATCAACAAGAATATACAGTGTTCAATTGAAAGAAGCAATAATTTTAACTAAATGTGATCTGTCGAGTTAGATACTACTTACATCCTTGTTTTTACTTAGTAATCCCACAGCTAAAACTAAAAACAACTCTAATACTGCTTTATAAACATCTTCCGTTTACATCTATTACAACAGTTTCATTAATTTCTATTACACATCTTTTCTCCTTAGTAAAAAACAAACTAACAACCGATTTTTTCTAAATGAAAATTCAATACATACAGTAAAAACATTCACATCTATTCTTATGTACTTGGGTGTATTGTAACTTTATAAACGTATGTTAAATGATTTTTTCTTATAAATGTGATTTTCTCAATCTCCTTATAACTTTCCTGGGTTTTCCAGCCTCTTATTATTTCGTTTTAATTTTCGTAACCACCAATTATAAATATCTCTTCAGTGCAGCTATAGATGTTGTTATAATATCCTCTAATTTAAGTTTTTTAAATATAGTAATACATATTAAATCAATGCCCTTACAGTTTTGCCAAATACGAAATAACTCTCTTCGCGAAATTGAAAATTCGTTTTCAGACAAGAAAGCTGATAAAAGCAACTAAATGTTTTCATGATTATTTCATATACCTTCTAAGGCACCTGTGTACCATGAATTTCAGAGAGGTACTTTAGGGTACTTTTTAGTAATAGATCTTTTTAGTTTAAAAAGTGCTTTAGTTCACGGCACATTTGAAAAAAGTATATAATAGGTCAAATTATAAAAAACTTATTTGAGCATGGCTTCCTGGTATAACGATCGTCTATATTCACTAATTATAAAAAAATATTAATAGGATGATACACAAATTTAGATTGAAAGAATCAATAGTTTTAACAAAATTTGAAATGTGGAGTTAGGTACTATTGGGAGTTGGTATTAATTTTAAAGGATTGATAAGAGATGGTATTACTAGTCTCTAATCCCATCGGGCCAACTTGTTGCTATATTCATGTTGAAGCGTCATCATTTAGCTTTGATTTTCAGTAGGTGTCATTTCTCTGAAGTGTGAACAACATTATTTTTTTGCTCTCTAAACATGTCAACTTTTGTGCCAAGTAAGACGAATTTGCGGGAAGCTTTGCTTTTCTGCTTTCATTTGAAGAAAAAAGCAGCTGAAGCCAATCGGTTAGTTTGCGAGGCTTATGGGGACTATGCTCCATCGATTTCCACTTGTGAGTACTTTGGTGGGACCAGATGGGCGTGGTCTATTATGAGCTGCTGAAACCGAATGAAACGATCACGGGAGACCTCTACCGAACTCAGTTGATGCGTTTGAGCCGTGCACTGAAGGAAAAACGGCCGCTATTTGGGGAAAGGCACGACAAGGTAATCTTGCAACATGACAACGCTCGGCCGCATGTTGCTAAACCGGTCAAAAAATACCTGGAAACGCTGAAATGGGAGGTCCTATCCCACCCGCCGTATTCTCCAGACATTGCTCCTTCTGACTACTACTTGTTTCGAAGCATGACACACGACCTGACTGACCAGCGGTTCACTTCTTATGAAGATTGCAAAAAATGGGTGGATTCATGGATAGCCTTAAAAGAAGAAGCCTTCTTCCGAGCTGGTCTCGGTAAATTGCCAGAAAGATGGGAAAAAGTAGTCGCTAGCGATGGACAATACTTTGAATAATATACATTGTACCATTTTTCCTAAATAAATGCTCAAAAATCGAAAAAAAAAAAATCCTTTAAAATTAATTCCAACTCCCAATACTTTCATTGTTTTTTTTTTTACCTTGAAATCCACTTCAAAAAAAACGGAAGAACCTTTGATAATGTTCCATAAACTACTTAACTATACACCTATCACAATAGTTTTATTAATTTTCATTATGACTTTTTTCCACCTAGATAGGCCAATAGTCCCACTGTGGGGCGGGTACTTTTAGTACGTTTACCTTCTAATTACTCCTAACGAAGCTATGGAGCCAAACATAATCGCATATTTCATGCACTCTACAATGTGTTTATTGACTGGACTATATTTTGAACATACGTTTTGCAGCTCTGATGACCAAGTTTATGCGGTTGGGAAAATAATTGTATTAAATATGGTAGTTATAATGTAATCAACAAAATATAATAAAAATATGTCATTGATTACTTACATCTTCCCCTCCATTGTTGTCATTGCATTCGTCAGGTGTTGCAGCACCAAGGGCCACGGACTGGGGAAAAAAAAAATATTTTACAGAATAATTATAACAATATATAATATATATTTTTTTATTATTATTATTTCATATCTTCATATATCTAATTAGTTCATACATGAAGATAGTTACATCAATTCAGTGCTCTATAAGGAACAAGTGAGTATGTGATGTTATGTAGAGCGATATATTGAAGGTGATACAGGAAGCTAGTCTTATTTCAGATAAGACTTTCCTGATAACAACAGGAAGCGGACCTGTCGCTTTACTTAGTTTTGTATACTTACTGATTTAGATGGAAGAAAGCTTTTCTCTTACCAGACCTAGCAACATTAGACTGTCAATTGGTATTTCGCTCGAAAACTGCTTTCAAAAATTTCATCATGAATTCTAAAAACATTTCAAAATCTCTATAAATAATTGGGGGGTATAAAAGAAAAAATGACCGTTTCTTAAACAAATATTTGTATTATTATTTCTTTGATATAAAATACAATTAATACTCAGAGTATTGTTATCTACCGTCACTACCCATCTGCTAGCCACTTGCTCGATACCACGCTGATACCATTCCTTGAGATGGCTGTCAAAGAACTCTTGGACAGCATTTCCAGCTTCCGCAAAATTATAAAATTTTTTCCTTGAAGAAAATGGGCCATGGATCGAAACAAGTAGTAATCGGAAGATGCAAGGTCTGGACTATATGGTGGTTGAGGCAGGAGTTCAAACCCATGAAGTTCTGTTAACTTTTCTCAACTTTTGTAAAGTGAGTTCGTGAGGGACCAGTCTACAGGTCTTTCCACCTTCCCCATGGAGAGAAGATGGCGACTTACAGTGTCTTTCGACACACCATACTTTCTGGAAAGTTCGCGAGTACTTGTGGACGGATTTGACTCAACAGTTTCCTTCAGAACCTCATCAATAGCCGCCCGGAGCCCTTCTTCCTTTCCAACGTCGTATCTCCATTTCTAATTTTTTTCAAACGCCGCGCAGTGCGCTCTTCAAGGACACCTTCCCCTTCATATTTAATAATTTCACGAGTTGCTTAAGTGGTTGTGAAATTTTTTTTCCAGTAATGTCCTAAAATTACGAGAACTTCGTAGAACACTGTCATGTTTCTTCTTTGAAATGAATAACTGAAGTGAGGCTTTTTTGAAGAAGTTCAGTGTTAGTAAACAAGCTTAGAGAATGCTCTAAAGGGATTATTAAGTATTGGTAAATAGCAAATAGCATTAAGATATTTACAGACTTTTGAACTCTGGAATTTGATAAAACGGTCATTTTTTTTTATATGCCGTATTGTTACTAGGACTCAACCACAACAAATCTAGCATTATAGCAGCTCATGATTTTTATTTTCGCTCTCAAATTTGGACCTTTTCTCATTACCCGATGAAGCTGATTACGATTTTATTCGATTCAGCAGCTTTTAAAAAAAAGAACGGTGCAAAACAACTTTTTTTTAAATGTATTTATTTATTTTTTTTATGAGAGCTTGTTTAAAGGGCACTGGAAAACATAAAAATACCTAAATTAGATTCAATGAGAGGGGAACGTGTCACACTTAAATTCGTCCTCAGTGTGGATATTACTCATTGACATGAATAAATGCCAATGGGAATGACGAAAAGTAATATCTAAAGTAATGACGAAACGACATTGACAAGTTTCTCTTTTAAAAAGTATATGTTATATTAAACAACAAATGCTACCACTTTTAAGAGGCGAAGAAGGGGGGGAAAACATGAAACTATTTTAAAGTTTTAAATTCATACGGAAAAGCGTTAAAACTGAGACCATTGGAATGACGGTAACAAACATAAACTTAGTTTTCCGATGAAAGAACAGGGCGGCTTGCGCTGACAAATTCAAGGAAGGTAGTGAGAAGGTCTAAAACTTCACCGGAAGGTATTGCCATTATTGGAATTAACTCTTTGAATCACTAAATCCCCACATGATGGATCTATAATCGATTATTCATTGGCCCACAGAATGACGTCGTTTCCGAGTGACAATTTTAAACAAAAATTTATTAATGTATCCTTTAGACCAAACTTTTTAAACAGCGTGTTATATTCATACTGCTTCCTAGAATTTTTCTTCTTCTTCTGCGATCTTCCCTTAGATGGCCAGGTCGGGGGTCAAGATGAGGAATTCAGTGGTCCTCTTAAGGCCCTACAGGTCACCATACAACCATAGCTTGATCTGCACGTCGCACAGTTGGGCAAGCAGCCCTAATTGTTGGCATAAACTAAATATTCTTACTTACATCTTAAATAATCATCAATATTGGTTCTTAAAGCTATATATCATACATTGAAACATTGAAAAACCTAAATCACTCACTTTATTTGTGTACAATACGAAAAAACTTAGAAAACAGTAAATAAAAAAATTCACACTTTTCATTAAAATAAGTAACACACTTTTTATCAACAACATTTCCTCATCATCTTCGCTGTCTTCTTTTTTTGTGTCAGACCTATTTTCAAAAGAACCAGAAAGAAGGTTTAAAGCCTCTGTCGGTAGCGACTTCGGTTTTCGTTTGCTTGTTAGAACTGGGTCTGAACTCAACAAAAAGTCAATTAATATATCCTGGTTAGATTTTTCTCGCCAACATTTCCGTAAGGGATGTTCACGATATTTTTTGAAATCCTAGTTATGAGCTGCCTGTGCTTCCTCGCTTAACTGCCCTTTAGGCAACATGGCTCAAGATATTGTTGCTGTACCATGAATAAGAAACTTGGAGAGGTTCGGAGACATCGGGTACTATGTGTAATTTTCTACATAATATTTTGCAGTACCATGAGCAAACTCATGATTAATTTCGTACCCACTTAATATTGCTATCAGTATTGTATGAAGTCTTTTAATTAGTTCAGCGTCAGCTCTGGTAATTTTTGAAGAAATATCAGGATGAGAGAAAAATCGCCCAGCCGTATTTCCATCGTTACTATTTCCAAAGCCAGGTTTAGGCATATCAACAATCAACCACACTTTTTTTTAAAAAAACTTTCTTGGATTCGACTCTTGGTTACTTTAACAACTTGTTTGTCTTCATTGCTGCGGATTTGCCATTTTTTTAGTGGAAGCTTGTAGGATAGGTGTATAGGATAGGAAATGAAATGATTTTTTCGTCTGTGCACTAACATAGGAAAAATATTTTTCCTGACGCTGGGGCAGATTGGGGCAAGATTTTCCAACGAAACCATAATATTTAGATAATGTACTAGAAGATGTTGAAAAAAATATGCTTCGACGGGTTTAGGTTACTAAACCCTTCGCTACAGATAAACTAAAAGCAATAATCTTATTTTATTATATTATCAAGACAAATATAATACTATATTTCAAAATTATATACCTGAAGATGATGATTCCATGTCATAAAAATATACAAGTATTAAAACTGAAAGTAAAAAAAAAAAATAACGATCTGTTAATAACAAATTGATGCAGACACTGAAATTGATGCCACTGGACTTAGTCAACTTTCAGCGATTATCAGTACAAGACATGACCGTTATCAGCTTGAGGAATTACATTATTTTGTTCTGCAGAGCCTTAACTAACAGATAATTAAGTCATCAAGTTGAAAGGAAAATTTTAGTTTTTGGACTTTCTGCCACGTTTTGCTTTAGATTGCCCCACTGTACATCGGTTGGAGAGGGCCAGATTCCTTTGCTCAGAATAGAGCCTGCAGGTCTGAATGTGTCCAGGAATCCACTGCAGGATGACCTTTTTGTGGATAGCCATCAAGCATTCGAGCTCCTTGGAGAGATTTTTCAGGCCCGTACCCCACTTCGATCTAAGAGATATCAACACTGATGCTGCATCAGTAAGGAATACTGTTTAGGCGTGGTGTAAAAGTACATCATTTTAATTGTTTCAAAAAGAGTCAACTTTAATTTTAATTACTGATTTTTGTCTTCACCTTTCCAATTATGAAAACCAAAAATGAATCTGTAGTTAAGAATATTATTTTGTAAATTTTAGGTGATAAGTTTCATTTTTTGTAGTTAGTCATTTGTTTAAAAATAAAACATATGTTTTTATGACGTCCAGTCACAACACTAATAAAATAGGACAGTCTGGCATCTGATCGCAAGAAGATCGCATCTCGTTTTAATCGCTTACATTGATTGTCTGGATTTTGATGTTATGAAGATCGCACCTCATATTATTGGTTTGCGCAGTCTTGGCTTCTAACGCTAGAAGAGAGCACCTCGTGTGAACAATGGTATTTGGATCCTGGAATAGCAAAGTGTGTACCAACCGCTACAGTTAGAGCAAACGCATTGAAGTGGAATAATCGCATTTAACTTCGCTCCTTTCATCGTTTTAAAGAAGGTCATCTGGAGATAATTGTTCTTCACTTCGTCAGTTGGTTGAACTTTATTTTAAAACATTTAATTTATTTTAATTTACCATTTTTCAATATATTAAGGTTAAACGATTTTCTTTAGTTACAAACTTTATATATCTTGCTATAAACTATTTATAGATCTAAATTCTTTCTTAATTGTAAAATTTGGTTTAATTGAATATTTTCTATTGGATTTTTTTTTTTTTTTGTTTTTGTAAATACATATATAAATTATCTGTTACATGATTGGAAAGGATTATTTTATTTTGTTTTATATTTGCCCAATTTCTTGTTAGTTTCATATGTTTTAATAATTAAGGACGCTGCAGAAACGGCTGGAATGGGGATAGTGGTAGGCAGCCAATAAAGGTAAACCCGTCTTCCCAACAAATACTATTTTTGAGTTCTTTGCTCTTAAGTATCCTAAGAATTTACAGTCTTCCTAGAATTTACAATCAAGGCAACTAATTTTAGGAGATAATTGAATAATATCAACCAAATTATCTAGTTTGAAAGAAAATTGTCATTGGTGACAACCATGGGAATGACAAATAGCATACAAATCAATCAGATTTGATTTTAAAAAAACACAAAACTTCGTAATTTTATTTTATAAGTAACAGGCCAGTTCACAGAAAATTTTTCTATCCAAAAAAAGAGGCCAAAAGGCCGGGTTTTTTATTGAATAGGCAGTGGCATAAAATTGCTGATAGTTTGAGAATTATCCTTATAACATTTGTCGCTAGAATCTCACGCTTAGGAGCTACGTTGATTTTAATTAAAAAAGTTAGTTTGAAATCGCTATTTTCTCCTAACTTTATTTCGAATAATTATTAGTTGTTAATTTCATTACTTCTTTCAGTCAGGGCTTGAAATCGATAACTAAAAAACATAAAAATCAAAATCAAATCCGATCAAGATTTTTATCTGGAATTTTTAAAATCATTTGATTATTTTTATTAAGATCGATTTTTATTTTTGATCATAAGTGATAAAAATCAAATTCTGATCATTATTTTTAAACAAAATTTTTACAATTAACAATAATAATAATTTTTGAGTTATTCCTTTCTAAAACAGAAATTTAAATTTTTTTGAATTATTTCCATGATATATTTTGAGTTTGGAGTAGTAGGTTAAAAATAATATAGTCAACTATTAGCAACAGAACATCTTTACTTTTGAAATTCATTAAAAATTTTGGCTTACAAAAAAAAAATGTTATGTATAGAGAATCAGAATTTTTTCCAAGTGCTCAGGTGTCAATTGGGAACGTAAATCGCTAATACACGAATTTTTATTTCGTCCCATATCGCACAATGATTTTAATTCGTAGGCTGTGAACACACTTACAATCAGGAATCAACACTAAGATATTTGTTCAATCGGAGACCTCGGAACTCGGGAGAAGTTATGTGAACCTCAATGGAATTGAGGATAATAAACAAATGTATCATATCCCCTCTCCTAAACAACCCCATAAAAGGTCACCTCCACCTGGCCTCGGTGACATTCTACCGTCGTACGTAGAGACGTGCAGATGTTATGCCCGAAGTTTTTTACTAGGTTATAAAATTGTGCTTGTATCTTGTATCAATGTATGTACTTCAGAATAAAGCCTCTTTTTAAAAACTCAATCCCGCGGTCCTTTTATTTAGCTGGCGCCCGAACGGAGGGACTTTTGGAAGCGTTAACGTAACTTCGCGGCAGTTCTATCTTATTTCTGGTACAGAACAGCGAGACCTCTTTCCACTGGCATGAGAAGATTGGGAGCTGAGTATTAGCAGAATACATCAGCAGATTTTCAAGTCTTTGGGAGCGCTTTGGTATTCTAATACCTTGACCAAAAGGACCTACAACCTCTTGCTAAAGAATCGACGGGAAGGAGCTGAAGGCCGCTTTCTTCGAGAAGAAATATATATATATATATATATATATATATATATATATATATATATATATATATATATATATAATATTGAAAATGTGTACATATTAATCAATTTGTGTGTAAAAGGTGATTTTTATTTTTTGATCAAAATTTTTTTGAAGGCAATTTTATTATTATTATTTATGCAATAGCGTATCACTCCGTGAGTTATCATAATTTTTAATCAAATTAATAAACATCAAAAATCAGTTGAAATTTTTATTTATAAATCAGGAATGATTTTTAAATAAATAATCAAATATAATAATTATTATATGATTTTTTGGAAAAAATAATTATTGATTTCAAATCCTGCTTTCAGTAATTGGATCCTTTTAATTTCTATGATATAAATTGGGAAAAAGCAAAAGATTATAAATACCGTGAATTGGCGTGACTCTGCACCACTTTTGATGAACTTCATTCTTTAACTAACTATCAATAACGTTTAAAATGCAGGTATTAAAATATTTGCTATGAAAAATTAGCTTAAAAATACTGTTGATTCATTGAATAAACTTGGAATTGCAAAATTTACAAAACGTATAATTAATTTTATTGTTTTTAAACTTTGGCGCAAAGTCAGACAGATACCCGTGACTTAGCAGCACCACATTTTTTTCAATTAAAAAAGCATTAAAAACGTATTCTAGAGCAAAGTCAAAGCTTGATAGTAGTTATGAGATGCAAAGTCATTTCTTAATAGTGTTTGGATTTTAGCCTAGTGATTTTTTTCTCTATTTCTAAGGATTTTGTTAAAGAAAACGAATGTAAATTACAATGTTTTCATTGAAATGAGAAACAAAGTTGCACAATTTTTAAAGGTTTATTGAGGAACGATAGAAAATACAAGAATATACCAACAAAATATTATATAGAAACAAAATAACGACTTAAAACATGCCTAAATAAAGTAAATAACTATAATTTTGGTAAACAAGGAACAAAACGGTACCTATAAAATTAATTGCACACAGATTTTTAGAGAAACACTTTTGGAAAAATGCAATCTGCAATAGTTTAAAAAAAAAATGTTTAAGTATAAAAACGACTTGAAAAGATTTAAACCTATAACCAGGCAAAATTCTAACAGCATTCGTCAATAAACTTGCACATTGATGACAAAAACCTTATTAACAAGTAACTAAACGCTATCCCAAATAATTTGGATTATAACCAGCCTATTAACTCCTTAACTTCAAAATATCCTCGTTTATTGATTTGTTTAGGAGGAGCAATGTTGCCTAAGACTTCTTCCCACAGAGTGACCTCAAAATATACTTGGTGCAAAGTCACTGCTAATTCATATCAAGAAGGGGATTCTATTTTATTTTCAAATACGATGACTTTTGGCAAATATTTTGAGCAAAATAAATATCATATATTAAAATTACAATAATTATAAAATTAAATTAAAGCAAAACTTAATCGATTCGAGAAATATTTAGTTGTTGAAAGCACGACTTAATCCCACAAAGGAATCACACCTGTTGAGACACTACAATCAACTAACTGTTATGAAACGAGATGTAACTAGGATCAGCGTGAAAATTCCTTAGATCCAATCAGAGTTGTCTTAAGTAAGTAAGAAATAAAAAATATCCCTCATTTAGACAACAGCAAAAGAATTTTTCTTCAACTGAAACATTTTAGAGAGCTTGGTGCAAAGTTAACTCCTGGTGCAAAGACATGCCGTTTTACGGTAGACCTATCGTTTTTCCCAAACAGTTTTTTTTTTTTTACCATATATATATATATATATATATATATATATATATATATATATATATATATATATATATATATATATATCAAAATTATATTTTGTCGACCCTTAGAAACTATATAATTAACTGTTTAACAATAATCGGGTTTTTGGTCCTTTATATTTAACGATAAATATTAATTATCCATATACATATTTTATTTCTTCCTTCTCCTCTTTCCTTTCCTTTTGACGTTTCGACCCCTTATTTAATGGGGTCCTCATCAGAACTGGAAAAACAATACCATTCTTAAACATCTTTCCCGACATTGGCACTCCTCTATTCATTAATAATAATGGGTGCGTGTGTGAATGTTTATATATTGTTTTTCTTTAGTTATAGATTTTAAATTTTAGTTACAAAAAAGAAAAAATTATGTAATTGGACCTCGGACTCTTTGGCCGGGTATTCCGCCGAGCAGCTCAGTACCCTGGTGTCTGAGCTGGCAAGCACTTGCTGCAGGAGTCGGTGGGCTTACTGGCCTGGAGTTTCGGGGTACCCAATTTTTGGTGTGTATTTGTCAAATTTTGTATTATTAATGAATAGAGGTGTGCCAATGTCGGGAAAGATGTTTAAGAATGGTATTGTTTTTCCAGTTCTGATGAGGACCCCATTAAATAAGGGGTCGAAACGTCAAAAGGAAAGGAAAGAGGAGAAGGAAGAAATAAAATATGTATATGGATAATTAATATTTATTGTTAAATATAAAGGACCAAAAACCCGATTATTGTTAAACAGTATATATATATATATATTTTCCCTTCTTGCCCTGATGAAGACTTACACTATTGACCGAAACTTCAGCACAATAAATCAATATCTTTAATTGTGTTCCCTTGACTGCACACTCCAATTATTAATAAAATCAATATTATATATTAGCTTTCTATTAGTTAAATATATTACAAACAGCATTTTATGTTTCCAAGATTCCTACTCTTGTGAGTCAAATTTTCCTTTTCAACGTTCTGCCATTATCGTTTTATTAGTAATTTTGTAAAGAAAAGATTCTTTCCGGTTGAGGGACATAAATATAAAAAAAATAATTTATCTTTTCACTGGTTTGAAGAATAAGCAATAAAAAAAAAAAAAGGAATGAGATTTTTACAGCCACTATAAATTGTTTATTGGATTATGAATGTCTTCAGTGACTGTTCAATATTGTGCTAATACAATGCCTCTCTTGAGAACTTTGCCTGTCATCTCTATCATATCACTCGCCATCGTCTTCTTGGGTGAAGTCGCCCCAGGAGCTGTCCCGATCGATAAGGATACCGAATACAATTCAACGATAGAGGTGTCCTCTACCAAACCCAAAAAGGACCTGGGAGCGATAAATATTTCATTAGCCTTTGTGACAGACTTTTTGGAAGATACGAGGCTTCGTTTAGAATCTACGGAAGAAATCGTGACAAATTGGGAACATGCTCTTAGGAAAATTATAAAGGCAGGTGTACCGAATTTTTTGACGGATGTGTACAATGGTAACTATACAATAGATAATTCCATCGACGATTCTTCCTTGTGATTCACATGTTAAAAAAGAAAACAGAATAAAATATATTTTTTTTTTTAAATATTTTAATTAATCTCTTCTAAATCTCTAACAGATGATTTTATTTAGGTAATTTTACTGTAAATAAAGTATTTAGTACATTCAACTGACTATTATTTGTTAAAAAAAAAATAATAATAAGAAGAAGAAATATATAGTTGGCTGTTAAGTAATATATAACATATGATCAGGGATGCAATCAGGAGAAATATTAAAAAAAAAAAAAAAATCTAAGTAAAAACACTTTTATGTAATGCCGAAGTTTCGACCTGCCTTGTCGGTCTTCTTCAGGGCATCAGAACCACCCAGGAGAGGATACAAACGATGAATGTTCATTCAATCAAGTCATAACTTTGGCACAACATAAACATTTTTTACTTAGACTTTTTTTTTTTCCTTACGGATCAATCTATTTCATATCACCCAATATAAATATAATTTGTTATAAATATATATTGATTCCCTATGGATAGACATTAACAAAACTCCAATTGAAAAAAATTTACAAGCCATATTTTTTATTTGACAGCCATTTTAAAATGATGATTTAGTGAATTTTATGAAAAAACGTGGTTTGCGGAAAATTTAATTGCGAAGTAATTTTTAAAGATATCAAAATAATTTAAAAACTAGTGTGTTCAGCATGAAATGAACTTCAAAAGGACATTATTTTAATTTTTTTTTATAATGCAAAAAAGTTATTCAAACTCTTTCTCAAAAACTCGGAAAAAAATGAAGGAGAAGACTCATAAATAATATTTTATTTCTGCATTGAGTACTCGTAGTACTACCAACAGCATAAGTTTCAGTCTTGAGAATGTACTCCTTTTTTCTCTACCGCTTTTCAAAAATGGCTGAAAGCTGGTTTTTGCCAATTTTCATAGGTCAATTTCTGAAAAGGGACTGAATGGAAACAAGTGAAAATTTTATAAAATGTTTCTTATACTAACTAATAATAATACTAACTAAAAATAATACATCACATAAAAATTATGGCTGAGACCCAACTATGTTTTGAGCTATAGAGCTGTGAATTTCAATAAAAACGCTACCTTTTTGATACACTCGTGCAATAATAAATTAGCAACAATAGACTTAAAATTATCTTAATGATGGTTAATATATAAATTATTATTTAGAGTTTTAAAATAATGAACTTTGCTTATATTTAAATGGAATATTTGACTTTAATTTTTGTAAGTTATGATACAAGTATTTTTGTAAGTTAAAACCCCTTATAAAATTTCAACTGACTCATCAGTTCTCATGATACAACAAGTTAATGTGAGTTTTACATGTTTAGATTTGAACTCTTCCATGTGCAACTGCTTGCACAGCCTACATCTTTCCTGTACCTACATGTCTCTGCAAGTGGTGACATGAACACCCCCTCCCCCTAATCTTCATTGCTATCTTCAAGAGTAAAAATGCGAATATTAAACTAATTCGTGGACAGGCTCTATGTCCAACTTGTGCATCAAAAATATCTGCAGAAAAACTGCCCGGAGATGAGACAAATAATTTTGAGAATAAACCTGAATTTTTTCCTGGCCCTTTTGAATTAGTAGAGGAGAATCCGTTGCATCAAGTGGAATCCATTCATGAAACTTTGGAATTGTCTCCTTTATGTATATATAACAAAGCTCAACACAAAACAAAGCCAGACAGTTATCAAAAAAAAAAAAAAAAAAAAATTGATAAAATTACGAGCGCATTCAAGAAAAAAATAGATGAACCGTTCTATAATGACTAAGAAACGCAAAATTTAAATGTTAAAGAAACTTCAATTAGTAAGTACGACATACTCATTACTAAACTGAAAGAAAAATTCAATGTGTCTAGTTAAGATGATCAAATTAAAATATTTAGTCTATTGCCAAGTTCATGGTCTAAGAAAAAAATAGTTGAGGACTTTAGCGCATCTGAATACATGGTAAAGTTAACTAGGCAGCTAGTAAAGACTGAAGATATCTTACCACATCTTACAAAAAAAGACAGGGCAACAAAATAAGTGCAGCTATTTTTTATGTTAAAGAGTTTTACGAAAATAGTTGCTTATGCCCTGGTAAAAAAGAATATTTCAACTGTGATTGACAATGTCAAGGTGCAGAAACAGAAAAGGTTAATTCTCCTTTGACTAAATATATAGCTAATATAAACAGAAATATCCCGATTTCAACATTGGTAGTTATTTGTTTTGCGCTCTAAGGCTTCATGGGTTCATCAGGAACTCATAGTATGTGTTTGCAAGTATCACCAAAACATAAAGCTTATGATAGAAAGAGCAAAGCTTATTTAAAATTATAAAGACCTCATAGCTTTCATCGTATGTGATATTGAAAATGAAAAATGTTTGCTTGACACCTGTTCAGAATTTCCTGGACCAGATAGTCTGCTTGATTAAAAGGTAGCGTGTTTATTGAAATTCACAGCTTCATAACTCAAAACTTAGTTGATCCTCAGTCATAATTTTTTTGTGGTGTATGCTTATTATTATAAGAAACATTTTATAAAATTTTCACTTGTTTTCATTCAGTGCCTTTTCAGAAATTGACCTATGAAAATTGGAAAAAACCTGCTTTCAGCCATTTTTGAAAAGCCGTAGAGAAAAAAGGAGAACATTCTCAAGACTAAAACTTATGCTGCTGGTAGTACTACAAGTACTCAACACAGAAATAAAATATTATTTGTGAGTCTCTTCTCTTTCCTTTAAATTTATGGCCTTAAATGTAACGATTTTTAATTTTTTTTTTTTTGTTTTTTTCGAGGTTTTGAGAAAGATTTTGAATAACTTTCTTGCATGATAGGAAAATTAAAATAATGTCCTTTTAAAGGTCATTTTGTGCTAAACACACTAGATTTTAAATTATTTTGATATCTTTAAAAATGACTTCGCAATTAAATTTTCCGCAAACTACGTTTTTTCATAAAATTCACTAAATCATCATTTTAAAATGGCTGTCAAATAAAAAAAATGGCTTGTAAATTTTTTTCAATTGGAGTTTTGTGAATTTCTACCATCCATAGGGAATCCATGATAAAAGAATCAAGTAAAGAAAAAATGTTGAGCAACACGACTGGGTGATTTGAAATGGATTGACCCTGAAGCAATCTGTAACAAATTTTAATCACACCATCTTCATAGTCCAAGGAAGGTTTAGCAATAATAGAATGTACAGATTTTCAATTAAATTCTCATAAAAAAGCGATAAATATGTGATGCGCAGTGAAGTTTATTAATCTACCAACAGGTGGCGAGACTATAGAGAGGTTACAAAGATACGTTGTTATATAGAGCTAGAAAATTATAGCGCCATTCTACAACAGAAAAACTATTGAACCCAATTGCATCTAATTTTAAGTACAACATCTTTATTCTAGGAAGGTTTGCAATAATAAAGTTCATTAAATAATAATAATTTAAATGTACAGTCTTGAGTGTCAGAAACGAGGTTTGTCACACTGTTATATACTTTTATAGTTATAAATTAAAATCCAACTAGACGAAATCGATAAAATTATTGCCAAAAGGTTCTAAAGCAAATGAAATAAAAGCATGTTTAAAGACCACGTATTTGTAATAACATTGAACAACCATTATTATAAAAAAAATATGATATTTCATCTTGCTACAGGAAACTGTGAATTTCCGATTCATTTACTGAAAATTGGAAACTAGGCAGAAGATATAACTGCAAATGAAGAAGTTGGTAAAATAGCGAATATGGTCAAGGATTTTATTTTTGAAATTTATTCCAGATTTATTTAATAAACCGTACTATTGTTTATTGTGTTCCTCAGGGATCTTCTCTTTCACCAACTCTCTTTTCAGTTTATATTAATGATTTTGACAGACACTATTCATAATTCCCAATATCATTTATATGCTGATGAGTTTCAAATCTACTTATTGTTTCATCCTTCTGAGATTTTTGAGGCAACTCGTAAGATTCAAGATGACATTTATAGCATTAACCAATGGAGAGTGGAGTATAAGTTACGACTAAACCCAGAAAAAAAAACAAAAAACAAAAGGCAATGCTAATTGGATCGAAACGTTCTTTTAATTCTGTTTCCTGTTATCCACTTCTTTATCTCAATAACGTTCCTATTCAGTTCACAAACTCTGTCAAAAACCTCGGAGTAGTACTCGATCAACATCTGTATTGTAATAACGCGAGGGAAGATGAACAAAAATTCTTCAATTATTTTCGAATGTCTATTCGTTCATTTGATGAATTGGCTGTAAGAATCAGCGTTTTTTTTTTTTTTGTTTTTTTTTACCTATTACACGAAAACGAAGATTTTTACGAATAAAATTTTCAAATAATAATTATTGCTGGAACCATAACCTACGAAATGGAAAAAACAACTCCGAAACCGGACTATTTTTCGCGAAGTGGCCAACTTGCGGCGGCCTCAGACAGCTGGTTCCTAATAATTATTAAAAATTGTAAAAAATGTTATTTTGTTGTATATATCGTTAAAACTTGTAAAAAAAAAAATCCATTTTCATAAAAAAATTTTCCATTATAGTTAAATATTTTAAGAAAATCACATATTTGACAAAAATAAATGCATATTTTAATTAAATATTTGGCATTCTTAAACACATAAAAATCCGATCCTTAATTATTAATACAATACAGAGATTACCTAATTATGTGTAATGTTAAATAAATATTTGAAATGAAATTAATCATTATGTTATCGAAAAGACATTGAAAACGGACCACCCAGTACGGACGCAGCGACGTCTTGTGCACTGTCTCTATCTCACGTACGTACTACTGAAACGCGGAGGATAGAAAATAACGCAGATAGGGGGAGGGACCAGCAGCAGCCCCGATCCTATCGAGATAGGCCGAGTGTGCCCGATAGCTGACGGCGTGCCATGTAATGGTCCTATATTGCCAATGGATCTGTGACTATCCGATTAAAAACAATCTTTGCGTTTCGATTGTTTTCCAGTTCATGTGCACCCAGGCTGAAGGTTCTATATAATGAAGTACTATATTAGATGGTCCCGAGGCCATATTCTTTTCAGGCGCCTGGGAGGGTTATCTGGAATGGATTGGATTTGAATGGTTGTGGAGTTTGCAGTGAAAGGATAGATATCTGGTTTGAGCTAAGTCAGAAAATTAAGGTATATTAAGATCTTTGTGGATAAGTTTGTTTCTGATTAAGTAATGAGCATTTAGGACTTTTCTTAGGATTTTGGATTTTAAGGATTGGATACGAGATGAATTGTATGGTTTAGTGGAACCCCAAAGTTCAACTCCATATGTCCAAATTGGTCTAATTACTATTATGTAAATGAGACTTTTGTAATTAATTGGTAGGTTTGAAGGTTTGTCAAGTAGATTTTGAAGTAGTCAAAAACAACGGGCAGTTTCTTGTGGTTTTAGTTTTGTATGTGGATTCCATGGAAGACGTTTGTCTCAGTGGAGTCCTAGGTAGCGGATCTGTTCAACAGGGATTAGTGAAACATCATTAAAGGATGCCGTAGGACAGGAAGTCGTAGGTTCACGACGGAGGTTAAATCCAGGTTAAAAAGATTTCGTATTAAGGAGCAACAAAGTCAAATTATTTTAGAGATAATAACTTTTCTTCTTCCTGCATTCCCCTGCGACGTCTTCCTGGAGGCCTAGCTTCGAATATCTTTCTTTGGTAACGGTCCTCCTCCATTCAGCAAACGTGTCCAAACCATCTTAGCTGTCTCTTCGATGTCCCCCCACCCCCGTATTCTCTTGTTTTTAATTCTGTCCCTCCTCGTTCGGCCAGCCACTTTCCTCAGGTACCTCATTTCCACTGCTGATATTCGGCTCCAGTGTTTGTCCAGAGGAACCAAGATCTTGCTTCCATGGATAAGAGTGTGTAAATATATCTCCTTGAAGATTTCTAGTTTCAGATTATTGTCCGTATCTCTTTCTTATTATAAGAGATAATTTCATGTTTAAACCAAAACCTGAGATTATTTATGTCTTTACCACACCCAAAACCTGATACATTACTTTTACTCTACCTAGTAGTTTCGGCCTAAAAGTCCTATGAAATAAGATCCCATTACCCAGATCTGATACAGTGTGATATCTTGGTCTCAACTTAAAAGGAGAGGTTTTGATTTGTAACTCACAGATTTTATCTAAAATCGCTAATGAGCATTGGGAGCCGAGAAAAAATTTTAAATAAAATAAAAAACCAATATGAAAATCGCGTTTAATTTATTTTTTTTTTTTTTTTTTTTTCAGCTTCAGTCAAGATAGAGAAATATTTTTGCACTAAAATTTGTAGTTGTGTTTACTACAACCATAACCTGATAAATTACCTCTTTAATAATAATAAGTTTTTGATTAAACATGAAATTCTGCATTAATTTCCGGACAACGGGTTTTGGTTGTTGTAAAGAGATAAATAATCTATTTAATATTTAAACGATTTTGTTATTTCACATAAATGGTAAATCTTTTGTATCAGACTCTTTCTAACGTTGTGCATTGTTTTCACTCCTGAGTCTTTGTTGCAATATAATGTTAATATCAATTAGAAGTATTGCGAAGTTTAAATTCGGAAACAATAGTCTCTGTAATAGGTTTAGAAAATTAAAGTATTCTTCAAGATAAAAGAACCAAATAGTTAAATATGTTTAAATTACCAGAACGTGCTATTTTCTTCCAACCCGTTTGGCAATAAAACGAACTATCTTTTCAACTATAATTCGCTGAATTGTGTTCTTATGAATATACCTAATTAATAAATTAAATTTACAATAAAGATAATTCATTTATATTACTAGCATCACTCTTAGTGGCTTCGTCCGCTCTTTTGAAGAACTTACAATTAGATAATTTTAAATAATAGTTGAAGTTTCATTTGTTTATCGATAAAAATGTTGATTTGAACATTATTTCTTCAATGATATTATCAAGCATTACTGTAATTTAACCTGATGGCAATTTTTAACCAGTTTCATAATTTCACTGATTAGGTGTTTGAAGATCACTAAATGCATAAATGTACATTCAATTTTTAATTGTTAATGTACGAGTTAATTATCCTGACGGACAGAGGCTATTAAAAAACTCTTGCGGATAATGGACTGTATTAGATTACTAATGGTTTACATTAGTGCTGCAGTGAAGCACTATTCCGCTATTGGAACCGGTTCCAGTTCTCGTTCCGTTCCAATTTTCGTTCCACGCCAGTTTAACTAACCTACTACCTATTTACCACGCAGTTTCGTTCCATCCTTTGTTGTACCTTCGTGCTGTTAATCTCCTTCTATTTTATAATGAGGCGTATAAAAAAAAAATGACCGTTTTATCAAATTCCAGAGTTCAGAAGTCTGTAAATATCTTAATGCTATTTATTATTTACCAATACTTAATAATCCCTTAAGAGCATTCTCTATGCTTGTTTACTAACACTGGATTTCTTCAAAAAAAGCTTCAGTTCAGTTATTTATTTCAAAGAAGAAACATGACAGTGTCCTACGAAATTCTCGTTATTTTAAGACATTGCTAGAAAAAAAAAAAAAAAAAAAAACTGGAAAAAAAAGCAACTCGTGAAATTATTAAATATGAAGGGGAAGGTGTCCTTGAAGAGCGCACTGCGTTGGTTTGAAAAATTTAGAACGGGCGATCTGGAACGAAAAACTTGAATAATTCGTTTCGTTCCAAACCGGTTCAAAGCTAGAACCAGTCCCAAGTTCCATTCCACCCAGAACGACCCATCACTAATTATCAGTGCTCTCAACTAAAGGCATATAAAGCATATTTTGGCACACAATATAAACAAACAAAGGATCGGCATTGTTGATTTGATAATTTTGTTGATTTCAATTGCTTGAATTTTAATATATAACCAGAAATGTATATGACAGAGGGACGAACCTCGTTCTTGCCACTCAAAATTGAACATTTAAATTTTTAATATTGTAAATTGTATTATTGCAAAACTAGTCCAATCAAAATAGGAAATTCAGAGGAACTAAAAATACTAGTTCCAATTTTTTTCTGGAATGGGTAGGGGATGGTCCCCTGAACAAGAACACATTAAGTCCCTCCAAATCCCTGTGCCGCTGAGGGAGATGGGGGGTTTTAGATGTTCCATTTTTACGTTTTTGGTTTGTAACTCGAAAACGGTTCGTTGCATTGAAAAAGTTTTTTAGCACAAAATCAAAGCTTATTAAATTTTCAACAAGTTAGGTTATAGACATTTTTACGTATGTAATTTTTGGAATAATGCTTTCTCACTCATGTTTTGTGTATATTTTTGTTTTCTAGATCCTCACACGTTCATTTTAGAAGAACCTCACCAGGTTAAACTTTTACAACATTAAATTCTCTATAAGAATAGATATCATACGTTAATTTATATTGGATACGTCGCGACTTACAGTAAGATGTAAATGAAATTAAAGATTTCAACGAAAACTCTTGATTTCCCAATTAAATTTTGGTGTTCCATTCAACGGAAACATAAACAGCTGACATTTACACAACTGCTAAATTGCACTCAGTAGGCGAAAAGCCTTCGCGAAAAATTACGTAATCGATTGCATTTTCAAAACTGACGCTCTCAAACCCTTCATCAAGCATTTCTCCGCGAAAACACGTATAACGCCGAAACTATTAGTTCGATCTATAACTTTTTTTTTTCCACTTGAAAGCTGGTTAATTTTACTATTAGACCCCACATACGAATTTGATCACGTCCCGTAAAATACACATGTTAGGACGCTAGAAAACGGGAACTGTATACATTCTATAACTCCAAAGCTACTCGTCTGATCCAAAATTTCTTTCTTTCATTTCAAAGCTGGTTAAAATTAGTATATTTTAATATTGCTAAACCTTCGTTGAACTTCGTTATAATTATGTTCGGATTGGTTCAATACTTTTCGTTTTAGTGATCACAAACGAAAAATGTCTTGTGCTTTTATATAATAAGTATATATGAGGCGCATAATTGCAAAAAAACGTAGCAAATCCACCGAAGATCGAAATTGAGTTTTATATACCGTTCGATCCAGCTCCTTGCCACGCAGAAGGCTGACTCGGTTTTAGGTTTAAGACATAAACGAGGTGGAAGAAACACAATTAGCTGTTTAGAAAAGTTACCTGTTATTGTGATCGTAATTACTTTTGAGTAGTCCATTTTTTAAGTTATATTTCATTTTTTTGTATGTTAAACTAAACTAATAAATGTTTTTAAACATTATAAAAAAAGTTTTTAGATAGATATTTGTTTTGAATTTTTAAGCTACCGACTAAAAAAAAAACAAAATCAACAATATTTTGATACTACTACGTAGTTCAATACTTTATTGTTTTTATTTTGTTCCTCAATACTCTAAAAAATAAAACGATAAATAGTTTTTAACCATTTTCAAAGAAGTTTTACTAAAAGTCTGTCTAGAAGTAAGATGAGGAAGAATAATAATTTGTTTAGGAAAATGCCTATTGTGATTACATAGACTAGTCCATCATATATCGTTTGTTACTTTACTATCCGTTTTTATTGTTCATCAAGCTAATAAGAAACATTTTTGAACGTAAAATCATTTTTTTATCCATCATTTTAATTCTATAAATCAACTCAACACATGTATTTATTTAATTGTCAAAAAGGGGTATGTCTCAAACTGTTGAAAAATGGAGTAAGTCCCCAAAACTGTTGCAAAACGGAGTAAGTACCGAAGAAAAATCAATTTTTAAAAAATCTGGTCAACAGGGGCCCATATTACGCTTTCCCAACTAAAGCCATCTATTTTTCTGCTAATTATACAAGAATAATTACATTCATATCAATTGGGCATCATTTTGATATGGTTTTTGGCTTCTGGTGGAAAATTTAGAAATTTGGTTTTGCTACATTTTGCAACTGGACGGCTCATTAACTGGAATCAGCACAATGCTATACAGTTTATATATATATATATATATATATATATATATATATATATATATATATATATATTGTTATTATTTAAATAAGGACCTAGAGTAGGTAAATACAATATGACCCCAACATTTATTAGTAAGCTAAATGGGTAGTCCTTTAGGTTTTTCCTATGACTGGTCGGTTTTTTCTGTTAAAATTAAACTAGAACTATTGAAAATATTTATCTGATCATTTAAACAAAGATTATGGTTTTGAACGATATTATTTTTAAAGATTCATAATGCCACTGTTATCACCACTTATGCTGATGACACATATTCATTATCAGTAAACAATGATCCCTTGTTTACTTGGAAAAACGACTCCACTTGGACAAACGTCTTACTTGGAATCTACATTAAAGACTAAAGCGACAAGAAACTGCTCGTCGTTACAGACTACATCAACATTTACTAGACAAACGGTCAAAGTTCTCAATAAATACAAAAGACTCATATACATGACTGTGTTTAGACATATTTTGACGGACGGAGTTGAGCTTTGTGGCTCCACTAAACCATCCAATTTATCTCGTATCCAATCCTTACAATCCAAAATTCCTCGAAAAATCCTAAATGCTCTTTACTTTGTCACCAATAAACTTATCCATAAAGATCTAAATGTTCTATATGTTGATGCCCACACTAGATACCTATCCTTTCATAGTAAGCTCCATAACCACTCAAATCTGTTAGTTTCTCAACTTGCTTTCCACTCCATTCCTGATAATCCTCCGACGGCCTGATGAAAAGAAGATGGCCTAGAGATCTTCTAAGGGAGAATCTTTATAGAAGTGCTAGTGATGAGTAGTCTTTTTCAAGTTTTGACATGTTATTGTTATCATTATCAACACAGTTACTTGATGTATATATTTTTTACAGTTGTAAATTTTCATCAATTGATATATAATGAAAAAAATATTGAATGAATTATAAATATATAATTTTATAACATTTTTTACGTGATGCGTTAGTTTAACTTCCGAACCTTTTGTAAATTTATAGTTATTTTATTTGTATGTATAGCGAAGTTAATATTTCTAGCTGATTGTATTATTATTTATTTTTTTCCCCATATATCTATACTTTATTCATGTTTACAACTGTATACACTATATATACGTAAACTGATTTCAATGGCATCTCAATATATTTTGAAGAACTTATTAGTAGTAATTCTATAACTGTTCTACATTAGAAATTCCCTGGACTATTTTCTTTTTAAACGTCTCAGAACGTTATTGGGAATCGAATGAAAAGCAAGTTGGAAGACGAAGCCAATTGACAGAAATTTAAGTAAATTTAATGCTCTACAACTTGATTCTGACATTTTATCTGAGGTCGACAAAAATGTATATACTTAATTTTATAGGAAACTAGCTGAAAGGACCCTGCTCCGCTACGGTTTAATATCATTAGGATTAAGGACAACTTAAGTTAGTTAAAGCTTAACGTTGATAATTATTATTACTTAAATAAACCTAAAGAATTCCATTCTTAGTATAATTTTAATAAGTAAAGTGTACAATTAGCAAAAGTTCATTTTATGTTATTTTGATAGTCCTCCAGTGAAGCTTGGAGGTAGCACTACCATCTTACCCAGCTCTGATACCAGACCATCAGCTCTTCTTATGTCATATTTATATTAAATATATTTATAAATAGTTGAGTTCTATTTAATAGAAACCATAGACTCATCTGAACTGAGAAAAAGGTATATTCTAGGTTCAAGGAATGAAATTCAGAAATATACAACTTGGGCCTGGCTGAGAAAAGCCGATTATCTTGTGACCGGAAAACTGAAGGAAGAGTAGTTGGGGACGAAGCTACGGGTGAAGCAATGTTGGTGGGTTGCTCGTAAGGAATATGTACATCGAACTGGCCTTACATGTCACCACCAGAGAACATAAGTCTTTTAACATCCTCTTTAACATAAGTCTTTTAATAGCTTCTCGTCACCAAACAACTCAAACTTGTAAAGGTCCACCTCTGCAGCCACCACGAGTTCACAGAAAGAACCATATTATAAGGTTGCGAAATCGATCGTATTTTTGTTTGTTTACAACTATAAGGAACTTAATTTGTGGTCAAAGTGTGCGGCTCAAACATCCTATTTTTTAACTTAACTTATCTCCAAATACCATATGACAATTAATCTATTATTATTCACCCAATAAAAATTGTAATCGCATTTTTCGCAAATTAGCCGCGATCCAGGCTGCTTTATTTAAATTCCTTTCTTAGGGAGCACCTACGGCCCTAGAGGAATCTACATATCGAATTTCATTCCAATCCGTTCCATGGTTTCTGAGATTTCGTGTTAAATGAGTGAGTGGTATTTGACAAATATATGGTAGATTTAATTAGCTTTAGTTTTGATTTGTAATATATTTTTCTATAGTTCACCGTTTTCGAAATATAATCGAAAAAAAAACCGGAAAATGGGACCTTCTCCCTTCTCCTTCACCGTTAACTCATCCCCCAGCGGTGGGGACTTTTAGTATGTTTACCTTCTAACTACTCCTTAAAATTATCGCATATTCCTTCACTCTACAATATGTTTATTGAATGGGCTATAGTAAATTAGCCTAGTTAATGAAGGCCTGAAATGGGGTATGGGAATATTTGAAATGGGAATATTTCCGAAGATTGCGTTTTTTGTAACCCAAGGTTTTTCTTCGGAAACATTTTCAGGGTAGTTAGAAAGTAAACATACTTAAAGTCCTAGAGTTCTGGAGTTGCTTATATCTCGATAACGGTGCGTTATAAGAAAAACATGACAATTTACTAAATCAAAGTAAATTAAATTCTCAACAACTTTTATTCTGTAAACATTTTATATTCTATACCGTTTCCGAGATATACGCTTGGCAAATCTGAAAATTTTCGAGAAAAAAAAATTCACCTCACGTTTTCTATTAAACTTCCCTCCATATCATCTAAAACGTTTATCCCACGACAAAAGTCTTCATTAATAATATTATAGAAAATTAGGTTTCCTTCAAAATACACATATTTATGCCAATTTATTTTTAAATTTTAACTATTTTTGGTAAAACAAACATACTAATAGTCCTTCTCCATCTTTCCTCATACCGCTGGTATTCCACAAGGTCCTGGGTCCCATTCTTTATACCGTGTATACAGCTGATATCCCAACTCATCCTAACACTACCTTCACAACCTATGCGGATGATACTAGCGTGTTATCATTCAATGACAATCCCAGAACTCCTGTCACACGTTACTTCCATTGAAGAATGGTGTCATACCTGGAGGGTTAAGATAAATCCTAGAAAATCCCAGCAAATAACCTTTACCCTCCGTCGAAAACCTACCTCATCCTGTCCTCCTATATCTTTTAATGGTGTACCGCTAATAGTTAGGGAACAAATACCTTGGATTTAATCTGGACAAGAGACTTAACTGGAACCCTCATACAAGATTAAAAAGACAAGAAGCTGTACGTCGATTTCGACTACTACAACACCTACTTAACAAACGTTCAAATCTCCCGATTCACTACAAGAAACTCATCTATATGACAAATATCAGACCTATTTTGACTTACAGTACAGAGTTATGGGGATCCACCAAACCATCGAATTCTTCCCGCATACAATCACTACAATCCAAAATCCTTCGAAAAATTCTAGATGCTCCTTACTTTGTCACAAATGAATTGATCCACAATGTGCTTAATATCCCATATGTTGCTGATTTAGCACAAACCAGATACCTCTCCTTTCATAATAAATTTACTCCTCATCCAAATCCACTTGTTGCACAACTTGCTTCCCATTCCATTCCTGGCAATCCTCCGAGGCGTCTGAAAAGAAGATGGCCTTATTGTAAGAAGATCTTCTATTTTAATTATTTCATTAGAGAACTAACAATGGGTAGTTCCTCTACAAGTTCTTATCATGCCATTATTTTCTATTGTATACAGCATATTTACTTAATATTTTTTTATTAATACAGTTGTAAATTTCTATTAATAAAAGAGTAACAAAAAAAAAAGTCGTTTACATTTGCCAAGCGTACATCTCGCAAATGGTACAGAATATGAAAAATGTGTATAGAATAAAAGTTGGAGAGAACTTAATTATTATTAATTTAGTAAATTATCATGTTTTTTATACGACGCACCGTTTTCGATATATGTGCGCAAAACGAAAAAAAGGGATCCCCCTTCCTGTTCCCAGACCAGAAAACTCCAGTACTTTTAGTGTGTTTACTTTCTAACTGCCCTGAACATATTTCCGAAGAAAAACCTTGGATTACAGAACAAGCACTCTACACCCCATTGTAGACCTTCATTGACTGGACTACTTTAATATTGTAGTAGTTAGAAGATAAACATACTAAAAGTCCACGTCTTTGGGGGGGGGGGGGAGCTAACGGTGAGGGTGAAGGGAGAAGGTCCCATTTTCAATCCTTTATTGACTGGACTAAATGTTGAAGTTGAATATAATGAAATGTTGAAAAGCAGTTTCTTTTCGTTTTCGTCTTTTATGTGGATATCAATGTAAGCAGTCCAGTTAGAGTCCTAGGTAGCAGATATGTTCAAAAGGGATCTGTGTAATTGACAAATATTTGAAACAAAGATATAAAAAAATAAAAAAAAAAAAAAATATTGTTTTTGGTAAATCATGCATTGATACGTACACCTAGTAGTCCAGTAAAATGAGGCTCCAAAAGTCTGTTTTCAAGAAAAAACTGCCGAACTTTTATTTTCAACAAATCCTTCTGTTTTTTCTGGTGCTGAAAACGTATCTGAAGTTTGCTACCACGAAAGACGTCGGCTTCATATCCAAAATCGAAGAAAACCGCCAAAAATAACGGTTATTTTTTGGCTTTTTACCTATAACACGAAAACAAAGCTTTTTTTTCGAAGAAAGTCTAATATTAATTGTAGCTGAAATTATTACCAACGCAACGAAAAAAACTAATTCGAAAAAATTGGGAAAAAAGTGTAGAAATTGGCCAACTGGCGGTCAGTCCCACTTCTCCGCGAAAACATGTTTGTCGTACTTTTTGTCTATAACTCCAAAACTATTTGTCCGATTTTTTTTTTTTTTTTTTTTTTTTTATTATATGCATTTATTGAAATTTACAACTGTACAGAATATATACATCAAGTAAATGTATTGACAACTATTGATTATAATAACATGTTAAAACTTGGAAAGAACAACTCATCAGTAGCAGTTTATTAAAACTTCTACACTAGAAGGTCTCTAGGCCATCTTCGTTTCAGACGCCTCGGAGGATTATCAGGAATGAAGTGGGAAGCAAGTTGAGAAACTAACGGATTTGAGTGATTATGGAGCTTACTATGAAAGGATAGGTATCTGGTGTGGGCTAAATCAGCAACATATGGCACATTAAGGTCTTTATGGATAAGTTTATTGGTGACAAAGTAAGGAGCATTGAGGATTTTACGAAGGATTTTGGATTGTAAGGATTGAATACGAGATGAATTGGATGGTTTAGTGGAGCCCCAAAGTTCAACTCCGTACGTCCAAACAGGTCTAATCACAGTCATGTATATGAGTCTTTTGTAATAAATTGGGAGCTTTGAACGTTTGTCTAGTAAATGTTGAAGTAGTCTGAATGTCCGATTTTAAATTACTTTTTTTCATCTTAAAGCTGATAAAATTTACTATTAGACTGTTAATATGAATTTTTAATAATGTCCGTTAAAAACACGCTAAAAATAACCCGTACTGTTGTAAAATCCATGTTATCTTGCACTTTTTTTTACTATAAATCCGAAATTATTCGTCCGACTCAAATTTTCTTTTTTTATATACGTATATAAAAGCTGGTCAAATTTACTATTAGACACTATATTAGACACTATACGTTTTAATTGGGTCTCTTGAAATGCGCATGGCATAACGCTAAAGATCCCGTTCTTTTATAAATTTTTTTGCAATAACTCTAAAACTATTTTCCCAATTCAATATTTCATTTCTTCATCTCAAAGCTGGTTAAATTTGCTACTAGCTGTTATATATTTAATTTATATTAAATCCCGTGAAACACCCACGCTAGCATTCTAAATTTGTATATTTTGGCAAAATATGACAATTTTGACATTTTCAGTGGGCTGGCGTGGGCATGTCACGGGATTTCTTCTTCTGGATTTTTTTTTTTTTTTCGTTTTATAGGCAAAAAAAGCCGAAAATAACCGGTGTTTTGGGTGCTTTTTTGCGATTTTGGGTATGATGCCGACGTCTGCCGTGGTAGCACAAACTTCAGATTTGGATTCAGCACCCCAAAAACACAAGGATCTGTTGAGAATAAAATTCAGCAGTTTTTACTTCGACAAACTCTTATTTTACTGGACTATAGCGACAAGGAAGATTTACTGTATTTAAAAATATATATATATATATATATATATATATATATATATATAATGAATACGATTCGCATTTTCTAATTGCACCGATTGTGAGGAATACATTTTAACGTATTACTCTTGATAAATTTAATAATTTGGGTGGCGATGTGGATTCAGCGAGCTGTGACCGAATTAATGTTTGTATTCCGTCTAAAGAATGAGCGATAAAAACTAAATGGGAATTTGACAGCTTCAATAAATTGTTTATTGGATTACGGATGGCATCGTTGATCAATAACTGTACAATGCGTTCCTTGACAACATCTTTGTTATTCTTCTTATGTTTGTTCATTATCTTCAGTGAAGATGTTTTGGCATCTTCACATGATGTAACCGCTGGAACAACCTCTCAGCCGCTGGCGACCAATACCAAAGCAGATACGGATGAAGTAGACGACTCGAAAAAAGGTGATTACCTGTTTGGAACTCACAACAGATTCGGTATAATTGGGGACCATATGAAATATTAAATAACACAATGTTGTAATCAATTAAATAAATGGATATAGTTTTCATTTTTATTACAAGTACCTAACTTAAAAATAAAATTTAATTATATTAATTAACATTATTCAGCAGTGAGACATATTAATTTTTTGAGTTCAAGGTTCGAAGCTAATTTCTCTATGCTATTCGCGATTTGTTTGCATTTTTATCCACACCGGTTATCCAAAAACAACAATTTTTTTTTTTTTTTTTTTAAATATCTCGGTGTCGGAGTGGGTAAATTTTAACTTTAAAAAATCCTATCTTGCACATTTTTTAAATGAAATAGCCATTTCTGCGTTATAGACTCTTAAACATAACCAAAATTGAATTTTTAAAATAGGCAAAATTTGTCGATGTTTGACAATCGATTATGGCTAAACGCCTAAATCAAATTAAGCTTAAGGGGTGTCTTTATACGAACAATTTAATAAACTTTAATTTTGTAATAAAGCATTTTTCGATGGAAAGCATTTATCTGTTGTTGTTTTTTCCAAGATCTGAAAAGTTCAAAAAGTTTGGGTTTTTTTGTACCCCAAACATTTTCTGCTTATCAAATTTAGTTTCTCTAAATTTTATTCTTTTGTTTTTTTGACATATTTAAGAGTAGGAATGGGCAAATTTTGACTTTGAAAATCATATCTTGCACAAAATGTAATGATCTACAACTTTTAGGTTATAACATTTTTTGATTGAATTAGCCATAGACTCTTAAACATGATTAAAAGTAACTTTTTAAAGTTGGAAAAATTCTTCGATGTTTGACAATCGATTGTGACTAAACGCCGAAATCAAATTCAGCCTAAGGGATGTCTTTAGACGCACAATTTAATAAACTTTAATTCTGTAAATAAACAATTTTATATTGAAAGCATTTTTTTTTCAAAATCTGTAAAGTTTAAAAAGTTTTTTTTTTTTTTTTTTTTTCCCTAAAACAATTTCCCCTTATTAAATTTAGTTAGTTATAGAGCATATAAAAACGTAAAACCTACTACTTTTGCAAGGCAGACTCCCATTTTGGTGGTAATTCAACTAGACTAATTGAAAACATTAGAACAAAGTTGTGCAATTATTGTATTGTCATTGGTCCTTGACACGTGTGCACATTTTCAAGTTTATCAGATAGCCGGGAATTGGTGAGAACTACAATGAAACACCGTTACATACAGGTGAAGTTAACAAAAGCGTATTAAAAAAAAAAAAAAAAATTATAATAAATTTAACTAAAATCATAAATCTTCACATAATAACTGATACTATACTTCTGTATTATTAGCGATATGTCGCACAGTGGGGCCACTGACCAACATTTGAGAACAAAACCTCCAAAATCAAACTATGTTGAAACGAATTGGAATTAAGTTAATTCTATTGTTCGACACATAGACAAAAAATAATCCAATCAAAAGAAGAGCTAAAATAAAAGTTAATTAATCCGCCATCTTGTGAACTTGTCTGTTAGTTGACTTAAACATAGTTTAGTTAAGTGATTTATAACTTCCTTATATTTAAAGTTCAGACTTTGATTTTAATATGAATATGAATGAAATTTAATATGAATCAAGGAGGTTTTTATAATTATGGTAAACTTTTCGAAAATTTTAAATTATTTTTTTATAATTTATGGAACCCTTAATTTAAAGTTTTTTTTTTTTTTATTCAATGTCTTAAATAAATTAATTCATATCTTTTATGTTGAAAGTAGTTGAATCGCGGGCTCTGTGTGGTACTTCAGAGATACCATCAGGTAAACATAATGTAAAAGAAAAATTTGCCCCAAGTATCCCCTTTCC
This sequence comes from Euschistus heros, assembly GCA_003667255.2. Taxonomy (NCBI): domain Eukaryota; kingdom Metazoa; phylum Arthropoda; class Insecta; order Hemiptera; family Pentatomidae; genus Euschistus; species Euschistus heros. Next base: position 15,736 of record RCWM02001291.1, on the reverse strand, counting down.
ATTATAAATATTTTAACACTCGCAAAAAAGCATTAAGTCATACGATTTGTAATGTAGAGACCTCAGACGTAATAAACCTCACCCACATCCAGCATGAAATGTGTACAATGATGGATCGGAAAATTTATAACTCTCTAGCGGATAACAAATCAACTCAAAGGTGCTATTTAGATTTTAATGACCTGAAAAATCTGTATGCAGCTCCAGCCGATGTTTCACGATTCAATTTCGGATTGTCTGTACTTCATTGATGGATACGATTTTTTTTGAGTGCACTCTTCATATTAGTTATAAGTTACTCATCAAAAAATGGCAAGCTCAACGAGAGGAGGACAAGCTTGTTATAACTAAACGAAAAAAAAAAAAAAAAGAAATTCAAGATCATCATCACATCCTATATCCTAAAACACCTTCCTTGGAAAGACATCCTGCTCCTAACATTCATATATAACGCTGTACTCCGAACAACATATTTTCCTGATCCTTGGAAATTATCCATAGTCAAAATGATACCCAAGCCCAAAAAGCTACCGGAACACCCTTCCTCATATCGTCCTATTTCTCTCTTGCCAATTATGGGTAAAATCCTAGAAATACTCTTCTTAAAACGCTTGTATCCTATCCTAGATTCCAATCACATAATCCCAGATCACCAGTTTGGATTCCGAACATCTCACTCCACAATCCAGCAATGTCATCGTGTGGTGGACGTTGTCTCCTCCGCATTGGAGCGCGGAATGTACTGCACGGTAGCCTTCCTCGATGTAGAACAAGCATTTGACCGAGTCTGGCACCCAGGACTGCTTTACAAACTCCGAAAATTCTTACCTTCTACATATTTCCTTATTATCCGCACCTATCTCAGTGATAGAACTTTTAAAGTTAATCATAACTTTTCCTATTCCTCTCTCTTAAACCAATCAGCAGGTGTTCCTCAAGGAGGTATCCTAGATCCAATCCTTTACACGGTGTATACAGCTGACATGTCTACGCATCCTAGCACCATCCTCACTACGTATGCTGATGACACTTGTGTGTTATCAGTAAACAATGATCCATTTATTGGCCCCCAGACACTCCAATCCCATATCATAAACCTTCAAGAATAGTGTCGAAAACGGAGAATGAAAATAAATCCCATCAAATAACCTTTACCCTTCGTCGTAAACCTATGACTTCATGTCCTTCAGTATCCTTTAATGATGTCCCATTAATCCCCGTTGAACAGATCCGCTACCTAGGATTTCATCTGGACAAACGTCTTACTTGGAATCCACACACAAGACTAAAACGACCAGAAACTGCCCGTCGTTTTCGACTACTTCAACATTTACTTGACAAACGTTCAAAGCTTCCAGTTAATTACAAAAGACTAATTTACATGACTGTGATTAGACCTATCTGGACGTACGGAGCTGAGCTTTGGGGCTCCACTAAACCATCCAATTCATCTCGTATCCAATCATTACAATCCAAAATCCTTAGAAAAATCCTAAATGCTCCTTACTTCGTCACAAACAAACTTATCCACAAAGATCTTAATATACCTTACGTTTCTGACTTAGCTCAAACCAGATATCTATCCTTTCATAGCAAACTCCACAATCATTTAAACCCATTAGTATCACAACTTGCTTCTCATTCCATTCCAGATAACCCTCCGAGGCGTCTGAAAATAAGATGGCCTCGAGACCTTCTAATATAATTCATTATATAGAACCTTTATAAGTGCTACCAATGGGTAGTTACTTTTAAAACAAGTGACGTGTCATTTTTATCATTATCATCGTATTCAATTGATGTATAATATATTTGTATATACTGTTTTAAATTTCAATTAAATAAATTTTTAAAAAATAAATAAAAAAGTCATCATCATCAGAAACTTAGAATTGTTCTTGACAAAACTAGACCAGGATTTGGAAGCTCAAACGATGGCAATACAGCCAGGACCTTTTTCTGTGAAAAACAAACATAAGCACAGTTGACGCTGAGATTCTAAATATATTTCCACATCATACTTATCAATGACTCTTGTGGGCATAAAATCATGGTACATTTTCAAAATTCACGGTGTTTGAAGACAATTAAGACTTTGATCGCAGCTCCGCCTACAATTAGTTCCATACGATTGTTTTATATTTTGTATTTCGTTTTTATTTTATATATGTGTTAATTGTTACAAAAAAATTTGTTCTTAAATGTTTAGTGTAAACATTATTGTAAATTTTATAATATAAAATGTTAGTTTGAATTTTTTTATTCTTTCAACATACTTCTCTCTCTCTCTCTCTCTTTTCTCTCTTTGACAAGGAAGTTCCAATCATATTTTATGTTGAATCCGAATCACTGCAGAACATGTGTGTCATGCAAAATACGTAAAAAAAATCACTATTATTATTTTTTATACTTAAAATATTGGACCCAATAAAAATAAAATAAATAAATGATTTTTAATAGAAAATAAAGGAAAACTGTCAATAAAGCGACACTACATCAGAGGATATGATATTATTACATTTATTTATTATTATTATTTAGGATTCATTTTATTAGATTTTCAATGTAATGTTTAAAATCCAGTGATAATGAACATAGACCTTAATTTTGGTGTTAGCTTCTGAATGCAGATTATGTTGAAGAATACTACTTTTGAGGTGAATTTTATGGGCAGATGAGTCTGTTTTTACAGGGGAAGGCATTTCTACCGTTCCATGTGGAGTATCCTTAGTTTATTCATCTTTATATTATATACACAAGTAACTGATTTTGACTGAGCCAAATGAGAACACCATGTTTTTTTTGGTTTCAAAAGTGAATTTCTCCATGAAATTGAAACAAAATCATTTTGTCAGCATATCATTCGAAAGCTTATATATAATAAGCTATAAGTTATATAATATTTGCCCATCTTTTTATTGGTTTGGAATAGTGTTGAAAAATCATAGTTTGCGCAACATATTGCATGATGAGATTACTAAGATTTGTTACAAAGCATCCTACCGCAACTTCATCACGATATTCCACCTGAAGTTCGGCAAAATATGATTTTCCGACCCCATAAAGCTCCTCCACATTATTCGAAAGCAATAAAAATATAAACCAACGATATACATGGATAGGTAGAAATGCCTTCCCCTGTAAAAACAGACTCATCTGCCCATAAAATTCATCTCAAAAAGTAGTTATTCTTCAACACAATCTGTATTCAGAAGCTAACGGCAAAATTGAGGTCTATGTTCATTATCATTGGATTTTAAACATTACATTGAAAATAAAATAACATAAATCCTAAATAATAATAATAAAAATAAATAAATTCAATAACATAAGATCCTCTGATCTGGAGTTGCTTTATTTACAGTTTTCCTTTATTTTCTATTAAACAATAATTTTTTTTATTTGCTTTTTATTCCAATGAAGAGTTTATTATGTTTAAAATGCACATTTCCATTAAGGGATTGTCATAATGTTTTGTTTACACAAGTAGCTGATTTGTATGCCAAATGAAAACACCATGTTTTTTTCGGTTCAAAAGTGAATTTCTCCATGAAATTGAAACAAAATCATTACGTTTAACATATCATTCGAAAGCTGATTAAACTTGCAAGTTTTTGTAAAATTTGCAGTTTTATGGATAGTTTTTTCGTAGAACGGTGAGCGTTGAAGTAATATAAAACATTGTGACTTCCCCAAATAAGGTGAAGATCAAGCTGTTCTTTAGATACCAAGTTTGTAAAATTCAAGGTTACTTGTACTCTGTTCTTATAGGAAATTTAATGCTAAATATGAAAATGTGGCCAAAATTTGAAAAATATTTAGACAAAATGGAGATATTACAGTTTTTATGGGAAAAAAAAAAAAAACGTGATTTCCTCAAAAAATTCTTTGATTTATCGTATATCTGCAACGGACTGGAATAGAAAGGTGAGATTTGCGGCATTTAGCTACATTTTTGATCTAGTTTAACCCAATTTTTTTTTTTTTTTTACTCTAAGAGATACTCACCCTGTATTTATGCATATTACAATGGTTTTTGCATATTTTCGTGGTTTTTGCATATTTTAATTGAATATTTATATTATATTGCTTTAAACGTTTAGAGCCTATAAAGAATTAATGCGTCAGACACACAGAATACCACAAAAATCCACGGGTTATACTCACAGAATACAGAATATGGAAGCGGTGGACAGGTGGGAGAAGAAGGCTTTAGACCAAGGAGAGCTATCCCCACCACCCTAACCCCGGCTGTGTCAGTGAGTACCACTGTTTGTGTCGTGTTTATTTGCTACAATTGCTAATTGTTAGGTTTCTGTTGTGTGTATGTGCTTTCTTTTTTTTTATTTCTCAATTGGATTAAAAAATGTCGTGTTGTGCCACGTTTGAATGTTCTAGGAAAGAGTCCAACAAGGATTTAAACCCTCCAATAACCCTTCACCGGTACATTTTAAACGCACACAGTTTAGTTTTTCAATAAATTGAGAAACAAATCTTCCTTCCCTTTCGCCACAGTAAAAGTATGTTTATTGTGGAGCTTTTTTAACTTTATTGTTGAACTCCCCTATATTAGCAATAGTAGGTATTGTAACCACAGATACAGAATATATACCTAATTGAATATACACATCTTTATATTCAATTAGGATTGATAAATTAATTGCCAATTCTATTGAAATTATTTTTATTTGAAAACTAGTTTGGAATGTTAAACAATTAACAACGTTAAGACGATGTTTTACTATAATAATATAGTTTTAGATTTGAATAAATCTTTAAAATGTAAACAGTTCCAATTTTACCTTTTATTTTTTCCTCAGCTTCCCTTCAGTTGAAGAGGAACGAAATAAGCGGGTTCAAGCCCTGAGGCAAGAAAAATGGAAGCTAACAAAAACACGTGTTATTTGTTCAAAACATTTTAAAGCGAGGGCGATTTTGACCGATCTTCTTCATTTCGAGTAAATCTAAAGAAAGGTGCAATTCAGTCGATTTTTTGATTTCCCAGATCATTTCAGACAGAAGATTATTACGCTTTACCCACATGCGTGGGTATTTAAACTTAAAAGTTTAATGTTTGAATTCTTTTTTTAGCAAAAGGCTTGCGATCCCATTGAAAAATATTAGGTCTCCAAATAAAAAGAAATTTAAAAAATGTTACAGATCACTAATAAAAACATAAACGAGCTCAAAAAAAACAACTTGTTGAAAGATTTGTACAGTTTCAAAATACAGCTGATTCATTAAGCTTCAATGAGAATTCACTTTCTACCACAAAAAAAAAAAAAAAAAAAAAAAAAAAATACTGGTTGAAAAGAAAAAAAACTAATTTAAAACCTACGCCGAAACGTTTTGCGGTATAAGAAGAAAAACTGTGCCTAAAAATACAGTCTACAAAAACTGTGAAGAAAAAGAAAATAAACTAATTAAATGGAGGATGGAAAATTTGCTTTCGTTCCTTCTAAAACAATACCTTGGGAGAACCTTTTTTATCTAGATTTCCACATTTTTTAGAAGATGGCTCTCATTACTCATTATTAATCAGATCCATCGGAATAATATTTTTTAAAGCCCGAATCCACCATTTTTTGAGAAAAAAAATATCAATGATAATATACATACAAATAAAATAAGATAGAAAAGTAATAAATTAGTAATTTCCTTTTGGTAATATTTTGCTCAACTACCTACCTATGCATGAATGTGATACATTTCTGAACAATTAGATGGAATACAATAAAATTGGTAAGAGCTGAAGCCTAAATATTAGATGATAAAGTTGTAAATAAGCCTGAGACGGAACTAGTCATGACTGAAGGTGGTGGGGATAGAGCCGGCCGAACTGGAGCCAGGGGAACCTTACGGCATTAGTCCCTCTGCCCCTTCTACTATATTCTGCATTCTGTGGTTATACTTCATAGCAGATAACTGTTTAAATTCTGATAATCTCCTCCCCTTTCTTTAACTCCCAAAGTAAACAACGTATTTGTTTCAGTTCAGTCCACATCGTTCACAGCGCCATCCATGTCAATAAAGATGCCAAAACTAAAGTGTAAAACGAGTGATCTAGTGAACAAGTATTTACGATATTTCCCAAACGAAAATTTTCCACCCGATTCCGGGATTTTATATTGCACTAGTTGCAATGTAGTGGTTTCAACTGCTCAGAAGTCTCCAGTGACACAACATATTGGAATGACCAAACATAAAGACAACTTTAAAGCGAAACTAAAGGAAACTCAATCGTTTCTTACTCCGTCAACGTCGTCCATTAAAAAAATCACCAGTTTTTCACGACTTATGTCGTGCATTTGTGCTGTGCTGATATTCCATTTTGTAAAATTAACAACTCCTAGTTAAAACACTTTTTGGAAACAAACAGTAGCCTCAAAATGCCCGACGAGAGTTCTGTTCGGAAAAATTGTCTTCCCGATATTTACGAGAAAACAATAGTGAAAATCCGCGGCCATAATAAAGACGGTCCAATTTGGATTTAGGTGGATGGAACTACTGACGCTGTAGGGAGGTACGTTGCTAACATTATTATTGAAAAACCCTCTGAAGAACCATCTCAACCCTACCTTCTAAATTTACAACTCTTTGATAAATGTAACAACTAGGCGATTGTCCGATTCTTTAATGATTCCATGTCCTTGATTTGGCCAAACGGAATTCTACACAAAAAGGTATTTCTTTTTCTTACTGACGCTGCACAAGGCTACCAAATCGTTGAAAATATTCTACGATAATTTGATTATCGTAACCTGCCCAGCACATGCTCTTCACAGAGTTTTAGAAACAGTCAGAAATGAATTTGATGATGTTGATGCACTGATGATGTGAAAAAAATCTTTCAGAAAGCAACGATTCGTGTAAATCTTTTAAAAGAGACTTACCCAGAATTAATTTTTCCTCCTAAACCAATTATCACAAGACGGGGAACATGGCTAAAAGCAGCCGATTACTACTCAATTAATTTCGACAAAATTAAAAATGTGGTTTTCTAAACTCGACGATACAGCATTGGTGTCAATTCTAAAAACCCAAAATTTACTCCATATGACTTCGTTGAAAAATAATTTATCCTTCATTTCGACTAACGTTAGGTTTTTAGTTAGAATCATCAAGACCCTGGGAAAACAAAATTTATTGCTGTCAGAAAGCTCAGCATTGGTAGAGGTTTCTGTAACAAAATTAAAATTTCGTGCTCCAGTGACTTCTGTGAACGTTGAAAGATCATTTAGTAAATATAAATAAAATTTGAGGTCTGGTCGGCAATGTTTCACTATTGAAAATTTGAGGATGTATGTTGTTGCCAACAATTTAACAAATGAATAACTTTTTTCTTATAACTTATTATAACATTTTTTTTAGTTAGTTTTGTGGTATTATTATAATAATTAATAAAATGATTTAGTTGATTGTGCATATTATTTTGTTTTACCTGCATATTTATTAAAAATAAATGCATATTTTATGCACATATTTTTAATTTTTAATTGTATAAACATCCGAGCTCAAGAGACTCACTAACCGCGAAAACTATTGTTCCAATCTGTACCATATTTTGACAACCTCATCTTTATAGTTCCAATAAGGTTTAGCAATAATAAAATCCACCGATTCTCGACTATTTTGTTATTAAAAAGTTATAATATATGGATAAAAGTGAAGTTAGAAAATTTACCGATAGGTGGCGAGCGCCGTAATACATGAGATATTACAAAGGTACCATGTTACATACAGGGTGAGTGAGTACCTCTCAGTGTAAAAAAAAAAAAAAAAAAAAAAAAAAAAAAAAAAAAAAAAAAAAAAAAAAAAAAAAAAAAAAATGGGTGGAACTAGATCAAAAAAAATGCCGTAGATTTTATCTTTCTATTCCAATCCAACAGATGAATAAAAAAATGAATAAATCTCTACTGCTTTTGACTAATGTGGAGGAGCACCATTGTTTGGAAAATCATATTCATCCGAACTTCAGATGGATTATGGTGATGAAGTTGTGGTAGGATATTTTGTAACAAATCTTAGTAATCTCATCATTCAATCTGTTAGGTAAACTATGATTTTTCAACAATATTCGACAGCAATACAAAGATGAATAAACCAACGATACCCCACACGGATAGGTATAAATGCCTTCTCCTGTAAAAACAGATTCATCTAAAAACTAAAAGAGCATGGTGTCCTCATTTGGCATACAAATCAGTTACTTGTGTAAAAAAAAACAAAAAACATTTTAAACATAATAAACTCTTGTTGTTGTTCTATTGTTGAATAGAAAATGAAGGAAAATTGTTAATAAAGCGACACCATATCAAAGGATCTTATGTTATTGAAATTATTTATTTTTATGGAGAAGAAGATAGTCAGGGATGCAGTCAAAGTAACACCACGTCAAAGAAGAATTCTTTAATACGTGCCAACGTTTCGACCTGAACAAAATACCGTTGCAGGTCTTCTTCAGGGCTATAATGAACAAAATACCCACCGAACCACACTTGTGAGGAGAAGGACGATGACTCTTTTTTTTTTTTTTTTTTTAAAGATTTTTTAAATTTAAAGGAGTCATCGTCCTTCTCCTCACAAGTGTGGTTCGGTGGGTATTTTGTTCATTATAGCCCTGAAGAAGACCTGCAACGGTATTTTGTTCAGGTCGAAACGTTGGCACGTATTAAAGAATTCTTCTTTGACGTGGTGTTACTTTGACTGCATCCCTGACTATCTTCTTCTCCATAAAAATAAATAATTTCAATAACATAAGATCCTTTGATATGGTGTCGCTTTATTAACAATTTTCCTTCATTTTCTATTCAACAATAGAACAACAACAAGAGTTTATTATGTTTAAAATGTTTTTTGTTTTTTTTTACACAAGTAACTGATTTGTATGCCAAATGAGGACACCATGCTCTTTTAGTTTTAAGTAAGTAAATTGAATGTAAATTTTTCCATAAAATTGAAACAGAATCATTACTTTTAACATATCATTCAAAAGTAGATTAAATTTTCAAGTTTTTGAGAGATTTGACGTTTTGTGGATAGTTTTTTAGAAAATCGGTGAGCGTTGAAGTTATATAAGACATTGTTACTTACCTAAATAAGATGAAGATCAAGCTATTCTTTAGATACCAAGTTTGTAAAATTCAAGGTTGCATGTACTCAAGTCTTAAAGAAAATTTTTCTGTTGTTGTTTTTTCCAAGATCTGAAATAAGTTCTAAACGTTTGGGTTTTTTTGTACCCCAAACATTTTCTCCTTATCTTGTTTTTTTTGACATATCTCAGAGTAGGAATGGGCAAATTTTGGCTTTGAAAATCATATCTTGCGCAAAATATAATGATCTACAATTATTAGTACATAACATTTTTCGGTTAAATTAACCATTTCTGCGTTATAGACTCTTAAACATGACCAAAAATTACTTTTTAAAGTTGACAAAATTCTTCGATGTTTGTCAATCGATTGTGTCTAAACGCCGAAATCAAATTCAGCATAAGAGATGTCTTCAGGCGCACAAATTTATAAACTTTAATTTTGTAAATAAACAATTTTAGATTGAAAGCATTTTTTTTTCCAAAATCTGTAAAGCTCAAAAAGTTTGGGTTTTTTTTTTTCCCCCTAAAACAATTTCCCCTTATTAAATTAAGTTTTAGAGCATATAAAAACGTAAAACCTACTACTTTTGCAAGGCAGACTCCCATTTTGGTGGTAATTCAACTAGACTAATTGAAAACATTAGAACAAAGTTGTGCAATTATTGTATTGTCATTGGTCCTTGACACGTGTGCACATTTTCAAGTTTATCAGATAGCCGGAAATTGGTGAGAACTACAATGAAACACCGTTACATACAGGTGAAGTTAACAAAAAAAAAAAAAAATATTATAATAAATTTAACTAAAATCATAAATCTTCACATAGTAACTGATACTATACTTCTGTATTATTAGCGATATGTCGCACAGTGGGGCCACTGACCAACATTTGAGAACAAAACCTCCAAAATCAAACTATGTTGAAACGATTGGAATTAAGTTAATTCTATTGTTCGACACATAGACAAAAATAATCCAATCAAAAGAAGAGCTAAAATAAAAGTTAAACAAGCATTTATTAACATTAATCCGCCATCTTGTGAACTTGTCTGTTAGTTGACTTAAACATAGTTTAGTTAAGTGATTTATAACTTCCTTATATTTAAAGTTCAGACTTTGATTTTAATATGAATATGAATGAAATTTAATATGAATCAAGGAGGTTTTTTAATTATGGTAAACTTTTCGAAAATTTTAAATTATTTTTTATAATTTATGGAACCCTTAATTTAAAGTTTTTTTTTTTTTTATTCAATGTCTTAAATAAATTAATTCATATCTTTTATGTTGAAAGTAGTTGAATCGCGGGCTCTATGTGGTACTTCAGAGATACCATCAGGTAAACATAATGTAAAAGAAAAATTTGCCCCAAGTATCCCCTTTCCATTATAAATATTTTAACACTCGCAAAAAAGCATTAAGTCATACGATTTGTGATGTAGAGACCTCAGACGTAATAAACCTCACCCACATCCAGCATGAAATGTGTACAATGATGGATTGGAAAATTTATAACTCTCTAGCGGATAACAAATCAACTCAAAGGTGCTATTTAGATTTTAATGACCTGAAAAATCTGTATGCAGCTCCAGCCGATTCTTTCACGATTCAATTTCGGATTGTCTGTACTTCATTGATGGATACGATTTTTTTTTAAGTGCGCTCTTCATATTAGTTATAAGTTACTCATCAAAAAATGGCAAGCTCGACGAGAGGAGGACAAGCTTGTTATAGCTAAACGAAAAAAAAAAAAGAAATTCAAGATCATCATCACATCCTATATCCTAAAACACCTTCCTTGGAAAGACATCCTGTTCCTAACATTCATATATAACGCTGTACTCCGAACAACATATTTTCCTGATCCTTGGAAATTATCCATAGTCAAAATGATACCCAAGCCCAAAAAGCCACCGGAACACCCTTCCTCATATCGTCCTATTTCTCTCTTGCCAATTATGGGTAAAATCCTAGAAATACTCATCTTAAAACGCTTGTATCCTATCCTAGATTCCAATCACGTAATCCCAGATCACCAGTTTGGATTCCGAACATCTCACTCCACAATCCAGCAATGTCATCGTGTGGTGGACGTTGTCTCCTCCGCCTTGGAGCGCGGAATGTACTGCACGGTAGCCTTCCTCGATGTAGAACAAGCATTTGACCGAGTCTGGCACCCAGGACTGCTTTACAAACTCCGAAAATTCTTACCTTCTACATATTTCCTTATTATCCGCACCTATCTCAGTGATAGAACTTTTAAAGTTAATCATAACTTTTCCTATTCCTCTCTCTTTAACCAAGCAGCAGGTGTTCCTCAAGGAGGTATCCTAGGTCCAATCCTCTACACGGTGTATACAGCTGACATCCCTACGCATCCTAGCACCATCCTCACTACGTATGCTGATGACACTTGTGTGTTATCAGTAAACAATGATCCATTTATTGGCCCCCAGACACTCCAATCCCATATCATAAACCTTCAAGAATAGTGTCGAAAACGGAGAATCAAAATAAATCCAATCAAATAACCTTTACCCTTCGTCGTAAACCTATGACTTCCTGTCCTTCAGTATCCTTTAATGATGTCCCATTAATCCCCGTTGAACAGATCCGCTACCTAGGATTTCATCTGGACAAACGTCTTACTTGGAATCCACACACAAGACTAAAACGACCAGAAACTGCCCGTCGTTTTCGACTACTTCAACATTTACTTGACAAACGTTCAAAGCTTCCAGTTAATTACTAAAGACTAATTTACATGACTGTGGTTAGACCTATCTGGACGTACGGAGCTGAGCTTTGGGGCTTCACTAAACCATCCAATTCATGTCGTATCCAATCATTACAATCCAAAATCCTAAATGCTCCTTACTTCGTCACAAACAAACTTATCCACAAAGATCTTAATATACCTTACGTTTTTGACTTAGCTCAAACCAGATATCTATCCTTTCATAGCAAACTCCACAATCATTCAAACCCATTAGTATCACAACTTGCTTCTCATTCCATTCCAGATAACCCCCCGAGGCGTCTGAAAATAAGATGGCCTCGAGACCTTCTAATATAATTCATTATATAGAACCTTTATAAGTGCTACCAATGGGTAGTTACTTTAAAAACAAGTGACGTGTAATTTTTATCATTATCATCGTATTTACTTGATGTATAATATATTTGTATATACAGTTGTAAATTTCAATTAAATAAATTTTAAAAAAATAAATAAAAAAGTCATCATCATCAGAAACTTAGAATTATTGTTGACAAAACTAGACCAGGATTTGGAAGCTCAAACGATGGCAATACAGCCAGGACCTTTTTCTGTGAAAAACAAACATAAGCACAGTTGACGCTGAGATTCTAAATATATTCCACATCATACTTATCAATGACTCTTGTGGGCATAAAATCATGGTACATTTTCAAAATTCACGGTGTTTGAAGACAATTAAGACTTTGATCGCAGCTCCGCCTACAATTAGTTCCATACGATTGTTTTATATTGTGTATTTCGTTTTTATTTTATATATGTGTCAATGGTTGCAAAAAAAAATTGTTCTTAAATGTTTAGTGTAAACATTATTGTAAATTTTATAATATAAAATGTTAGTTTAAATTTTTTTATTCTTTCAACATACTTCTCTCTCTCTCTCTCTCTCTCTTTTCTCTCTTAGACATGGAAGTCCAAATCATATTTTATATTGAATCCGAATCACAGCGGAACATGTGTGTCATGCAAAAAACGTATAAAAAGAAAAAAAAAAAAAAAAAAAAAAAAAAAAAAAAAAAAATCACTATTATTATTTTTTATACTTAAAATATTGGACCCAATAAAAATAAAATGAATAAATGATTTTTTAATAGAAAATAAAGGAAAACTGTCAATAAAGCGACACTACATCAGAGGATATGATATTATTACATTTATTTATTATTATTATTATTTAGGATTCATTTTATTAGATTTTCAATGTAATGTTTAAAATCCAGTGATAATGAACATAGACCTTAATTTTTCCGTTAGCTTCTGAATGCAGATTAGAATAAAAATTTTATGGGCAGATGAGTCTGTTTTTACAGGGGATGGCATTTCTACCAATCCATGTATATCGTTATTATAAATGGTCGAAATGCCTTCCCCTGTAAAAATGAGCCATAAATCACATAATAAATAAATAAATGTAATAACATAAGATCCTCTGATCTGGTGTCGCTTTATTGACAGTTTTCCTTTATTTTCTATTAAACTAATAACTTTTTTCTTTGCTTTGTATTCCAATATGTTTAAAATGCACATTTCCGTTAAGGGATAGTCATATTGTTTTATTTACCCAAGTAACTGATTTGTATACAAAATGAGAACACCATGTTTTTTCGGTTTCGAAAGTAAATATCTCCAACATGTTTAACATATCATTCGAAAGCTGATTAAATTTGCAAGTTTTTGTGAGATTTGACGTTTTGTGGATAGTTTTTACGAAAAATGGTGAGCGTTGAAGTAAATAAGACATTGTGACTTCCCCAAATAAGGTGAAGCTCAAGCTGTTCTTTAGATACCAAGTTTGTAAAATTCAAGGTTACGTGTACTCTGTTCTTATAGGAAATTTAATGCTTAATATGAAAATGTGGCCAAAATTTAAAAAATATTTAAAAGAAATGGAGATATTACAGTTTTTATGGGAAAAAAACGTGATTTCCTCAAAAAAGTCTTTGATTTATCGTATATCTGCAACGGACTGGAATAGAAAGGTGAGATTTGCGGCATTTAGCTACATTTTTGATCTAGTTTAACCCAATTTTTTTTTTTTTACTCTAAGAGATACTCACCCTGTATTTATGCATATTACAATGGTTTTTGCATATTTTCGTGGTTTTTGCATATTTTAATTGAATATTTATATTATATTGCTTTAAACGTTTAGAGCCTATAAAGAATTAATGCGTCAGACACACAGAATACCACAAAAATCCACGGGTTATACTCACAGAATACAGAATATGGAAGCGGTGGACAGGTGGGAGAAGAAGGCTTTAGACCAGGGGTGCTCAAACTTGAACTGCTGGCGATCTACCTCAATATTTTTAGACTACTTACGATCGACTCTGAGACTGCAAGTGTGTGTGATGCAGGGTTGTCGTACATACACGATACACCCTACCTACCTAGGTAGGGTGTACCGTAGCATATATAGATATTAGCTTTCTGCACAATATAGGTACATTATTTTAGTCAAGGTTTGGGTTAGGTTTAGTTAGGTTCTTCTCTACAATATCAATGAAAAAAACTCATAGTTATTCAAAATTGCGAGTTTATTTGTTGTTACAAAACAAAAGAGTTACATATGGTGTTAAACTTAACTAAGGAGTGGCTTTGGATGTTGAAGCGTGGCACTGCATGTCCTCAGCATACTTTTCATAAGATGGTACGTAACCACTGAGTGCTAATCTCAAGCATGATGACATATGATCGTCAGTTAGTCGATTGCGATATTTTGACTTAATTATCTTCATTTCAGAAAATGCAGACTCGCACAAGTAAGTTGACCCGAAAAATGCCGTCAGTTGAAGGGCGATTTGCCTTACATTCGGATATTTATCTTCAGATATAAAACACCAGAAATTTGTATCAGATGCTGTAGCTTTGAGATGTATATCTGATATAATCTGCACCAACTCATTTTCAACAGAACATGAGTTCATATTAACTGACTTGCTATTTCAGTAGCTAATTCCTCAATGTTTTTACATGAAAAAGGATAACTCATAAATGATGCTATATTTTCCAATTTACTGCAATCATAAAAACGCATTTCGAATTGTCCCAAAATATTTGATAATTCAGCCTCATACGTATCATAATTCAACTGAGGAATCCTTGCTTTCAAAGACGGAAAATGTTTCAGATCCTTTCTTTTCAGTTGATCTATCATAAGTTGCAATTTACTTTTGAATGCGTTTACTGCGCTAATCATCTCAATAATAGTTTTTCCTTTACCTTGAAGCTCCAAGTTAACGGTGTTTAAGTGCATTGTGATGTCAGTCAAAAATGCCAAATCATTTAGCCATTTTTCGTTTTTCAAAATCTGAGTGTCATCACCTCTTTCGTCTAGAAAAGCTGTTATTTCGGGCAATAATTCTTGAAACCTTTCTAGGAATTTTCCGCGACTCAACCACCTGACGTCCGTGTGAAGAACTAAATCAGTGTGTTCAGCTGACTCCCTATCTTCCAACTGCAACTGAAAGAGCCGCCGTTGCAAGCTACGTGCACGGATGGAATTCACAATTTTTGTTGCAATGCCCATGATTTCCTCCGTGTTTAAAACTTTTGAACACAAAACTTGTTGATGTATAATGCAATGGAATGAAAAAAATGAAGGGAATTCTTCATTAGCTCGACACAATGCCACAAAACCGTTTTTTGTTTCCAGTCATTGCTGGTGCTCCATCGGTTGTAATGCACACTAATTTATATATTGGTAGCTCGTAGTTTTTTACAAAATTGAAGAAAACGTCATATATATCTTCGCCACGGGCCTTCCCCTTCAGAGGAATGATTGTCAAAAATTCTTCCTTAGCCAACATGTCATTGAATACCATCCGAATAAAAATACACAGCTGGGCAGTGTCTGTCAT
>RCWM02001292.1:0-51323 GCA_003667255.2 Euschistus heros | reverse complement strand
GTATTTAGGATTTTTCGAAGGATTTTGGATTGTAAGGATTAGATACGATATGAATTGGATGGTTTAGTGGAGCCACATAGCTCAACTCCTTACGTCCAAATAGGTTTGATCGTAGTCATGTAAATAAGTCTTTTCTAATTAATTGGGAGTTTGAAATGTTAGTCAAGTAAATGTTGAAGAAGTCTCTAACGACCCACATAGGGGTATATTACGAATCTAGGTGGCCAAAATTATTTAATCCCAGTTTATTGTCAACAATATATTTACTAATCATATTAAGCTTAGAAAAGTGATTTTTATAAAAGAAAAATTTTTTTAATGTTTATTCAATATACTTAAACATTCATCCATGGAAATTTTCGAGTATAATTTTGCCTGTATAGCTTGAAATGTTTGATGTCTGCCTCATCGGCATCTTTGGAGAGCATCCCTTTTGGCAACATTGCTTTTTCTATCTAAGTTGCACCGTGAATTAGAGTTTTATGCATTGTAAGTGGATAATGACTTATATATAATTTTAATATTTAATATCAGACTTAAACTGTTTGTAAATAAACCTTGTGGCTACTTGAGTTTACTTCAATGATAACTTCAAATTGGTATAACAAATTGAAATCAAATCCAGTGATATCTGCATCTAAAAAATCTTCTACAGACATTAGAATCGTTAAGTGTTGCCAAATTTAGCATTAGCTATATCCATAATCAATTCCGTTTTTTGTATGAATTAAAGCTAATATGAGCGATGCAATATGCTTCCGAAGAGACAAATCCTGGCGTGAAATTTAGATAAACGAGACGAAAGAGCATCGGCATCAACATAATTTTTATTTTTTATCAAATCAATGAATTCTCTAAAAGTTATGCCACAAATGTAGGACCTCATGGATGACGAAATTTAACCTTTGTTTAAATTTAGACTTTAAATAGGAAAATTGGTGCTTTAATTGGTTCCATGTCCTTCAACTGGTCCCTAGAATAGTTTTCACTCGTCAAAACATGTCTTCAAATATTCTAATTTTACTTAAAATTTGGGAAGTTTTGTTCCTGTATTTTATTTCTCAGTGATTTCCGGGTTACTTCTCATACTCCTCAAACAATGAACAAATATAAAACTAATTGAAGATACCATTAAATGATTTTTAATATTGTATTTAATTTTTTTTTTTTTTTATTTTCTCATTGTCGTGTTTGGTGCCACTTAAATCAAAAAGGTTTATCAGCGGCTAGGTGCAGCTGATTTAGTCATTATTATTTCACAAAAAGTCTATCCTTTCAAATACACTGAAAATAACAGCCGGTACGCATTCTGAAGTACAACAAAAACACTAAAAATTGGTTGAAAATAAATGAAAAATAAAATATTTTTCAAACAGCCGAAATGGTACTGATTCATTAATTGATAAAATAATAACCATTTCAAAAGTATGTATCCTCGCCTGCAGTTTCCAGATCAATAACTCTGTTTATGAAGAATATCACTAAAATAAGAAAAAACTATTTTAACTGAAGGGATTACACTTAGAGGTCCGTTGGCATGAGGGAATGGTGCATTTTCGACTAATCGTACGACCTAAGTATAGCAGGGAAGGAAGAGACAAGGGTCACATAATGCCCTCATAATGCACTCTGTTTATCTAACTTTATAAACAGCTCGGTTTTATGAGTGATATGAAATCGACTCTTGGCCGCCTAGATTAGCTAAATACCCCTTCAGCTATGTGCGACGGGCAGATTCTTGTCGTTTTAGTCGATATAACCTCGAATATAGAGGAATATAACCTCATTTTACAAATATGACGATTTTGACATTTTCAGTGGGCTTGGTTGGGTGTAATATGGTACTTGATCATAATTTATTTCAAACCAGTTGTTAGTTTAAAAAAAAAAAATGAAATTTCATATCGGAAAAATAGTGAAAAATGTGCAAAAAAAAAAAAAAAAAAAACTTACAAGGGGACGTTTGCAGTTGTAACTCACAGATTTGAATGCCGATTTGTGTGTGGGCATTAGAGACCTATAATAGTGCAAAACTAAAGTTATAGCCGCCATTGGGCATTAGGAGCCGAGAAAAAAAATAAAATATGAAAATCACGTTTTATTTTTTTTCTCAGCTCTCAGTTAAGATAGAGAAATGATTCTTTCACGTTTAATTGCAGTTATGTAAGGTTTATGATATAAAAATACTTTCGTTATGCTCAAGACACCACCCGGCTTTAGGGTGCTCAAAAACTCTAAAAAAAATGACAAAATTCCTTGGAAATCTGCTGTAAATCAGTGGAAAACTTTTTTTTTATGAAAAACTGACCTCAAATCTCGATTTAACACACCATAAAACCCTTATATGTGAAATTTTATCAAAATCAAAAAATATTGATTTTTTACCCCAGGAGGTTAAAATTTTTGAGATTTCATCAACATTTTCTACCGGCCATAACAACTGCTGTGTTCAACCGATTGCAATAGTAATAGCATCACTAGAATCAGCATACATTCTGCTTTTTATCCATGCTTTTTAGACATGCCTTTTTAAGAATTTTGTCATTTTTTTAGAGTTTTTGAGCACCCTAAAGCTGGGTGGAGTCTTAAGCATAACGAAAGTATTTTTATATCAAATACCTTACATAACTTCAATTAAACGTGAAAGAATCATTTCTCTATCTTGACTGAGAGCTGAGAAAAAAAATAAAACGTTATTTTCATATTTTATTTTTTTTCCCGGCTCCCAATGCCCATTGGCGGCTATAACTCTAGTATTGCACTATTATAGGTCCCTACTACCCACACACAAATCGGCATTCAAATCTGTGAGTTACAACTGCAAACTTCCCCTTGTTAGATTTTAAAAACAGTATGCGGTTTTTAGCTTGCTGGAATTATAATTATTTGTAAACATTTTAACATTTTCGACGGGTGTCGTTCTGTCAATACTTGGATGTTATTAAACAGTTTGAGGATTTATTAACTCTTTACTTCTACTAATATATGTCATTTACACAACAGTCCTCAACAATTGGTGTCTGATCGATCTGATTTATTGGACTCGTATCTTGTCGTTTATGTTATACTAGCTGAAAGTACCCTGCTCCGCTACGGTTTAATATCATTAGGATTAGGGACAACTTAAATTAGTAAAAGTTAAGCTTAACGTTGATAATTATTATCACTTAAATAAACCTAAAGAATTCCATTCTTAGAATAATTTCAATAAGTAAATTTGACAATTTGCAAAAGTTAATTTTATATTATTTGATAGCCTTCCAGACCATCAGCTTTTCATATAGCATACTTCAAATAAATATAGTCTCAACTTCTCAACTTTTTTGATTTTTTCGATAAAGTTTAGTCTTTCTGTTTCTATTTATTCTATATGTTCTAGGTTCAAGGAATGAAATTCAGAAATGTTAGGTACAACTTGTAAAATACAACTTGGGTCTGGTTGGGAAAAGCCGATTATCTTGTGACCGGAAAACTGAAGGAAGAGTAGTTGGGGACGAAGCTACTGGTGAAGCAATGTTGATGGGTTGCTCGTAAGGAATATGTTCATCGAACTGGGCTTACATATCATCACCTGAGAACATAATTCTTTTAACCTCCTCTTTAACATAAGTCTTTTAATAGTTTCTGGTCACGAAACAACTACAACTTGTAAGGGTACACCTCTGCAGCTACAATGAGTTCACAGAAAGTGCCATATTATAAGGTTTCGAAATCGATCGTATTTTTGTTTGTTTACAAACTATAAAGAACTTAATTTGTGGTCAAAGTGTGCAGCTTAAACATCTAACCTATTTTTTTAACTTAGCTTATCTCCAAATACTATATGACAATTAATCTATTATTATTCACCCAATAAAAATTGTAATCTCATTTTTCGTGAATTAGCAGCGATCCAGGCCGTTTCTTTTAAATTCCTTTTTAGCGAGCACCTACGGTCCTAGAGAAAGCCACCACCTACGAAATTTCATTCCAATCCATTCGATGGTTTTTGAGATTTCGTGTTAAATGAGTGAGTGGTATTTGACAAATATATACCATAGTAGATTAAGTGGTTATTCTATATTATATTATTAAGTGGTTTACTAATTATATTCTAATAAGTGGCTATTAGAGTATTATAAATTAATGGTAAATAAAAATATATTTTATTTATTAGTAATATGATATCCGATAACCAATTTTCCCCACGTATCCTCAACCTCAGCAACATAACATTAACTAAAAATGAAAATAATTTGCTCAACAAAGGTTTAAAGCATTCTATAAATTCACCGGTGACTATACAAAAATTCGAAAACCTTGCTGTCCACATTGAATCCGGTTTAGAAAAATACGACAAAAACCCACTTTCGAAATCAATATGCGCAAACATACTAAAAACAGAAATAGAAAAAGCCCAGAACTATAAGATAAAGACATCATCCGAATACAAGATAGCACGCGCTTTATCAACTAAAATATTAACAAACGACCTTACAATCATAAAAGCAGACAAAGGGAACACCGCAGTAATTATAGAAAAAGAGTTATACAAAAATAAAATCTATGACTTCATCGAAAAAAACAGCTTCCCCACCATAAAAAACCCCGCTAAAAAATTTAATAGTCAAGTTCGGGAGTTAATAAATAATAGTATTTTAATACCTAATAATATAAAATACAACTTGATTGAAATGAATCCCTTGCCGCCCCGTCTCTACGGTCTACCCAAAATACATAAAGCAGACATTCCAATAAGACCAGTAGTTACCTACATTAATAGCTCCATATACAAACTTGCTCATTATTTAAACAACATGTTCAAAACGAAAATTTCTTTTTCCCCACGAAATACAATAAAAAACTCAATAGAATTAGTCAACAAAATTAAAAACGTAAATGTTCCAGACAATGCAAAGTTAATATCATTCGATGTCACAAATCTGTTTACCAGTATTCCACCTTCAGAAACAATAGAAATTTTAGAAGAACTAATCTTCCGGTCTAATCTTCAACCACTAGAAAAATTAGACTTTTACAATTTAATGTCAGTTTGCATAAAACATAATTATTTTCAATTTAACAATACATTCTATAAACAGGAAGAAGGATTACCAATGGGGTCCCCTCTTTCACCCCTTCTGGCAGATCTTTTTATGGATAAATTAGAACGGAAAATCCTTCATTCAAAATTAGCTCAACACATCATATACTGGTATCGGTATGTTGATGACATAATTTGCCTATGGTCTGGGACGACCAGACAAATCAATAGTTTCTTAAACGAAATAAACGAAATCCACCCTTCAATTAAATTCACATTGGAGTTAGAAAAACACAATAAAACTTTAAACTTTTTAGACATAGAAATCTCCATAAACAATAAACAACACGAATTTAATATATACAGGAAACCCACACACACAGATGTAGTTATAGACAACAATGCCAGGAGACCACTAACACACAAACTCGCAGCATTTCATAGCATGATATACCGCCTTTTAAATATACCGCTAAATGAACGAAATTTTAACAAAGAAATACAAACGATTCACACTATAGCTAACAACAACGGATACAGTAAAACCACAATCGATAATATTTTAAGAAAACAAATACATAAAAAAACTATGAATAATATATACAAAACACCTCCAGAGGATAAAACTACCCCTAAAAAATATATTTTGATACCATACTACGGCCCAATATCCACTAAAGTCGGGAAAGAATTTAAAAAATTAGGTTTAAACCCTGCATTTAAAATAGATAAGCCATTGTCATCATACTTCCCTTCACCGAAGGACAAAATAGACCCTTTCCAAAAAAGCGGTGTATACGAATTAAAATGTAATGACTGTGAAGCAAAATACACGGGAAAAACCGGACGATCAGTAAATCAAAGAGTAAATGAACATTTAAGAGCATACACTAATAAGACCCAAAATTCTAATTTCGCTATCCATCTAAATGAAAATAACCACAAATTTAATAAAGACTCGGGAGTAAAAATATTACATCAAGTAGAAAATAGCCTAAAATTAAATACTTTTGAATCACTAGAAATAATAAAATCGTTTAAAACCGATCCAGATTTTTGTTTAAATGATCAAATTAACATATCCAATAGCCCTATTTTAAATTTGTTTCCCATAGGAACGGAAAAACCCAATGAGTCATAAGGGAAACCCCGTTGTAAATCTAAAACTTAACCTACCTGCTCCCTTTTACTTCTCACAAATTCAGTGTTTTAGTTACCTCGAAGGTGAGTGCCTGTGCTTGATTTCTTGTCTTATCTTTTTAAAAAACTTTAGTATATATAATCTATGTAACATAGTACTGATGTGTTGAAAATTTTATTGTATGTTTTAGAACTGAAGATGAATGTTTAGCATTCGAAACTAGTTTTCAAATAAAATAATCTCAATAGAAGTGGCATTTAATTCATCAATCCTAATTGTATTAGAAATATGCTTATAAATAGGGATCGGATTTTTATGTATTTAAAAATGCCAAATATTTAATTAAAATTTGAATTATATCAGAAATCTGGCAGATGGTCTCCCACCCTATCTACGCCACTGAACAAAGATCGGGCAGTTACTGCAACTCGATGTAAGGCATGAGCAATACACGTCACATGAATTACTTTAGGATAAAATATCTGAATAGATAGCCTTAACCCATGTTGGGGGCAGCATCAGAGAGAAACGAAAGAACTTATTTGTTCAAAACTAGGATATGCATCGAGGCATCAAAGATTCGTGAAATCGAAGAATGGTTGCTTTTTTCGAGAACTTCAGAGTTCAAAAGAAGTGGCTTTGAATCTACACCACTGTCAAGTTTTACAATAACTGCATTGGCAATACCTGCCCTCAACGTCAGTGGTTTCATTAATTTACACCCAAATCGGTCAATTTTTGATATAATATTGAATCTTGGCTAGTGTATATTTTATATATCTTCCATGTAGTTTTTCCGCAGTGTTCAGTATGTGGTTCACAGTTCCTATTAACCACCTCCAAATTATGAAAATATACCCAAAATGAAAAATATATGGAAATATGTACTTATTTTGATTAAATAGGTAGAAATATGTATTTATTTTTATCAAATATGTATAAATATGCAACAACATCCAAATATGTGGAAATAGGTGAAATAAAAGTAGGTTCAAAGGACCTAAAAAGTGTCAGTATGAACACTTATAGTTGAAAAAAGTCTGTAAATTGCCTAGAAAAAAATATGTAAATACATACGAATCCGATCTGTACTTATAAAGGACTGAAATAAAATGAAATGGGCAACAACAAAGTTTTTCTCTCTAGTTAAAAGCAGAATGTATATAATTCGTTCAATTGTTAGACTACATTCAGTCTCTATAAAGTAAGTATTGTACCCTTCGATATATTTTGAAAGATAATCCTTTAATCATCGGTGACTATATTTTCAATCCATGTAATATAGTAATTAATATTAATTATTCACGAATTACAATTGCAGATCATTCGTTTATATTTGTTAGAGATCTGTAACTGTGGCAGAGTAATAGAAATAATAATAATTGAACTGGGAGAGAAAATGGTTATTCTCTGATGGCTCGCCCGCAATATCACGATTGCTTTTCGATCATTTCGAAGAAACACCAAACCCAAATTAGTCCTCGCTCAATTCTAGTCTTCTCCAATAGGAGGAATGGCACCTAAAAATAATTTTAAGTTAGTCTCATTTTAAGCTATTTTAAAATTACCATCATATTATTATTTTTTAATAATGCATTACTCGAATTTACGCCGGAAATGAGATAACAATTAGTAACCTATAATATTCTCGATGTTAGCTATAATATAAACAACAGAAATAGAAAACTCAATTTCTCAGTTTTCGTTTTTTTTTTTTCTAAAAGTTAACTTTATTGTTGTATAACGTTTGTCGCTAAGACTTGCTATTTTGGAACTATATTGGTTTGAGTGAATTGTTGGGGAGAGGGCTTTTCTCTTTTGAAAAACAATCACTACCCCAACTGAACGCTGGTAAAAAATTACTATCAGCCAAATGATGCCCAATTATAAATTAGATAAGAAAAATAAAAGAAATTTTACCAAATTACTGCAATTGAAAATGGGGAAACCTGAAATAAATTCAATAAAATACAAAGAAAAATAAAATCGTTATAGAGGAACACCACTTGTAATATAATTATATTTTTAAGAACTCATATAAATATATACAAAAAAAGAATAAATAAAAAAAAAAAGTGGTGAGTAAAAAAGGAAGAAATAATACTAGAAATAATAAATCTCCTATAGTGAGTACAATTTAAATATAAACATAAAATAATAGAAATGGTGGTGAGAAAAGTGATATAAACTAGAATATAAAAAAATATGTTATGATTATTAGCAGAAATTGAAATTAAACAAAAATTAATTAAAAATAATTTTTAACTATTTTGATAATTAATGAATTAAGAACTGACGATACTAATTTAAATACAACAGAATGTGGTTCAAGTTACGTAGAAGAATAGAGTTTTAATAATTGATAGATGTCCAGTGGATGGAAGTCTCCTCAGCTTCGGTGGGTTTTCAGTGCGGTGGGTTCTCAAATATGCAATGGTGAGAGAGGATCAAGCAAAGGTGAGAGAATATACAGCCAGACGGTTAGTAAAGGAGATCACCCTCAATGAGAGAAGATCGGTGAGTAAAGAAGGTGGCTGTACGTAAATAGCGCTTCTAACTTTCTTCCAGAGAGGTCTGGCTCAGACTGCAATGCGACTGTCGCTGGCGACGCTCATATGGTTTTCTTTTGTTTTTTATGCCAGCTGTCGTAATTTACCTAAAGCCGCGTCCACACAATGTCGACCGACAATGTCGTTCGACACGATCGACTTCAGTCTAATTCACACTAAGGTACGTCCACACTACGTCGATCCGAGTCGAACAGTTTTGTCGGTCGACAATGTTGAACCAGTGTGTACGTGTTGTCGACTTTGTTGAATATGTCGGGCCGAACCAAACCGCAACCCGAATCATGTCGGTAAAGATCAAAGGAAGTCGGATCGACAACGACAGTGTGGACGTGTCGAATGTGTTGTTCGACATCACTGAAGAATAAAACAAATATTATTCAGAAATAAATCTAAATTATGTCAATAAATTAGGAGGAAAATATAAATGTTTATAAAAAAGGCTAATCCTTTTTACACTGCCTCTTTGGTCAGTGTTCCAACTGATAACGGGTAACCTCCACTATTAAATAATGACTCATTATACTCGTTTTAATTTAAGTAAATTTATTGCTTTATTAATTTAAATTTTGTTTTCCTTTATCATGAGCTGGAGTGACGAGGATACGTCAATGTTTTTTGTGGAATTCCACTGATTTACGGTATGAAAACAAAAAAAAAGACAAAATGGGTTAACCGAGGTTGCGGATATAGTCCAATAACATAAGGATTTGGTGAGGAAAAATACTGCGGAACTTTTATTCTCAACGGATCTCAATGTTCTTTTGGAGGCTGCTAAATTCGAATTCGAAGTTCTTTTCATCTGAAAGATTTACTCTGTTATTTCTTTAAATTTACTATCAGTCCGGTGTATGGAATTTAGATCATATCTCGTAAAACAAACACGTCAGCACACTAAGTGTTGTGAAGTCCTCGTTTTTTTCGGCAACTTTCTCGCTACAACTCCGACAACAAAAATATTTTTCGCTACAAAAATATTAGTCCGACCACAAAAATTTTTTTTTCATCTCAAAGTTGGTTATATTTATCAGATCTTATATAATACATTTTCATTAAATTCCCATGCCAGCACGCTAAATGTGTATGTATGTTTTGGCAAAATACGACGATTTTGACATATTCAGTGGACTGGGTGGGTAATTAACGGGATTTAATAAAAATTAAATATATATATATATATATATATATATATATATATATATATACACGAGATCTGATAGCAAATTTAACCAGGTGTGAGATGAAAAAAAGAAATTTTTGAACCAGAAAAATATTCTCGCAATTACAGCCAAAAATGTGTTAAAAACAAATTTGTAGCATGTCGTAGGCATTTCACGGGATTTAATACAAATTTTCAGATTTATTACGGGATCTGCTAGGAAATTTAACCAGGTATAAGATGAAATCAAGAATTTTGGGATCGGAAAAATATTTTTGGAAAGTAAGTTTTTTATAAAGTACGTAAATTGACCTGTATACATATACCATGACAACGTGAACTAGACAAAAGCCAACCGTGTTGACTGACAAAGTCGGTCGACACATCCACACTTGTTCCACATTGTCGATCGACGTAGTCGGTCGACCCGAATGGACATAGTGTGGACACGGCTTAATACGTAACTTAATACAAATATTATAAATAACTTGAACCGTTACTCCTATAAACTAACAAACCAGAATTATTTAGAGCCAATTACAGTGTTTTGTTTATAATAAATTATAACATAATATCTTTCTCACTATGGGAGATAATGAGAGATAATGCAAGGAAAATTAATTAAAAAAT
The DNA here is from genome assembly GCA_003667255.2 of Euschistus heros. Taxonomy (NCBI): domain Eukaryota; kingdom Metazoa; phylum Arthropoda; class Insecta; order Hemiptera; family Pentatomidae; genus Euschistus; species Euschistus heros. The sequence continues at coordinate 40,803 of RCWM02001292.1, read as the reverse complement.
CAAACTATCAGGCTTCAACATGAATAAAGCAACATTTTCCCTATTTTTTTTAAGTTTTGGGGATTTTGGAAATCCTCTAGGTCTGTTGGTGTTGCTCTTAACAGTTTCCTTATCAGAAGCAGTAGGTATCAAGTATAAAGCCAGTAAGTTATAAACAGACATATCCATGATCTATCATTTTTTTTCACATTCAGGGAGAAATTGAGTTTTTTCATTATAATTGAACAACCACCAATTTATTCGTTTTTTTTCTTTGCATTTTGTTCTCCAAGGACCGCGTGAAGTTACCATATGCAATCATTTCCGCACTTCTTTCCTATATTTCCAATAGTTCTTCATCCGTTCACTTTGCTGTTCCCTTCTCTCTTCTATACAGATGCTAATTCTTTCTCTCTTTTCCTTCTTCTGGGAACACCCATTTCTTCTGAAACCTGTCCTTTCTTATATTGCGTAATCTATTATACCAATCTCTGCTATGACTTTCTTAATTCCCTGAAGCCATTGGTTACCATTTTTGCTATTATGAACATGATTGAAATTTTTTTTTCGTAAGCCTGTTGATATTCATCCTCATTATGTGACTAAAGAATTTAATTCTCCTTCTCCTGATTGAATCTGACATCCTTTCATTCATGTTCTCTTTCTACAGGTCCTTGTTTGTCCTGAATTCTCCCTAGTCTGTTTTCAATTGCCTCCAAAATTTCCTTTCTTTTTTCTCTATTCCTTCAATTTCTCCGATTTTCATGGTGAACATACATTCTGTACTCTAGTTTGATTACAGAATTCTAATGCTTGATTTAAGTTTTTATTGATCCAATCCTAACAATCCAAAATCCTTCGAAAAATCCTAAACGCCCCTTTCTTTGTCACCAATAAACTTATCCATAAAGATCTTAATGTTCCATATGTTGCTGAGTTAGCCCTAACCAGATACCTATCCTTTCATCATAAGCTCCATAACCACTTAAATCTATTAGTTTCTAAACTTGCTTCCCACTCCATTCCCGATAATCCTGCGAGGCGTCTGAAAAGAAGATGGCCTAAAGATCTTCTAGTGTAGAATTTTATTGAAGTGCTACTGATGAGTAGTTCTTTTCAAGTTTTGACACGTTATTATAGTCGTTATCAGCTCATTTACTTAATGTATATATTTATACAGTTGTAAATTTCAATAAATTCAAAACGAAATTTTTTTTTCAGAAAAAAAAAACGTTTTCATTGAAAGGCATCTTTTGTTATAAATATCTTTAAATAGGTAAGCTAATTCCAAATTTTTCAAGCTAAGTCCATTTACCTGAAACATTTCAACTAGATATTTAAATTTAGTAACTTTGTTGAATTTCCGTACTCTGTTTTAAGTACTTTAAGTAAGGTGAATCTTTGATTTTGGTAATGAATTTAGTCTTTTCAAAAGAAATCTGCAGATCAAAATTATGGCTATTTCTGTCAGAATGTTGATTTGTTTTGATGCTGTTTCTATTTCTTGAGAGAATATTGCGATACTATCAGCGAAGGCTAGACAGTTCATACCAACTCCTTTGTGTTATGATCCCAATTTAATCACTAGTTTATTATTGCATTGTAATATTAATTATATTAATTAATTAATATAATTAATTATAAAATTTAAACCAATATTCGGTGGAAAGTAAATTCTATTTTTTTTTGTTCCGTATAGGACAATACCAAAAAATTATGTTGACCACATCAGACAGCTAAATATAAATTAACCGCCTAACAAATGAACTATCATGAATCGATGTTCAAGTGTTTCTTGAAATAATTCCTCCGATTGATGAGCTCTTCAGTGGACTCGCTTTATCCCGACAAGTTGCAGTTTTAGAACCAACTGACGATTCCAAAACAGATTCTCATCACGGTGAATCGTTGCTTCCAAAAATGGCTCTTTTTCCATTTCGAATTATGAGTGACGAGGCAATTTCAAGAAAATGATCTCTTATCTGCCTCACATTCTCACCCATTTGTGTGGCCCATTCCGCCCCCCCCCCCCCCCCCCTTTGGCCACATGTTTCCCCGTTCGCGGCCGTTAGATATTACAATATCAAGCCAAGTACTTATTTTTCACGTTTATGAGAACACGTTATTACACATACTATCATATACTACGTATGATATCATGGGATATAATACATAGGCGTAAATATCAATGTAGCATTATTTTCGGATTACTCATAATTTGACTTCACGGCACTTAAGTGGTTAAAGTAACTAGACATACTTAAAAAATTTCAGAAATTATCGATGATAGTTTGCGTTTGTAACCAGTGGATCGTTCCGTATGAAATCAACACATAAAAATATAAAAAATAAAAAACTCGATTTCTCCCTCTCGATTTAGGGAATTAAAAGGATGGGCATTCTATTGAGGAGAATTTTTCGTGTACAATCTTCTTCGCGGACGATCAGGTGGTTATGGCCCAGGATAAAGAAGATCTCATGTTGATGATGAGGAAGCTCATGTGATGTTACAAGGCCTGGGGAACGAAGATAAACTATGACAAAACCGAATACATGTGTATAGAGGGGAATGAGGAGGAGGATCTATGAACAGAAGGAGCGAAATGTAAACAGGTAGGAGAATTTAAATATTTAGGCTCCATTCTCGATATGGTAGGAGGATGTAAAAGAGAAAATCAGAGCAGATGTGGAATGGCTATGAAGGCAATTCGCACCTTGCATCCGGTTTTGTGGAGCAGGACCTTATCCCAAAAGAATAAGAAACGGATTTTTCAATCATTGATAAAAAGGATCCTCACATATGGCGCAGAAACATGGTCCCTCACCAAAAGTATTAGGGATAAATTAAATGTAGTCGAGATGGACTACTGGAGGAGGTGTATCCTGAAAACCAGGGCAGATCGCGTAAGAAATGAAGATATAAGGAGGAAAATGGAAATTACAGAGAGCGTGACGGAACATGTTATGAAGAAGATATTGATATGGTATGGACATGTACGTCGAATGCCTCCTGGAAGATTACCTGAAATGGTTAGAAAATGGAACCCTCCAAAAATAGAAGGAGAGGACGACCAGCAAGGAGATGGGAGGATGAGATAGCGGAGGAATTGGTGGGATAGGGAACTGTGGAAGGAGAGTTTGACCTCAATGAAGGGAAACGCCGTACAAAGAAAAAGAAAGAAAAACTCGATTTCTCCCTGACTGGGAAAAAAAATAGATCATAAATATCCAAGCCACACCAACAGAGCTAAAGGGTATCAAAAATGATCCAGCACTTAAAAAATGTAAGCAGAACATTACTTTTTTTATTCAAACCAATATTGCTCCTAAACGGTAGGTCATAGCGACAAATGTCATAAAACAAAACATATTCTTCAATAAATTTATGATTAGAGAATTGTCGTTAAATTTTCGAGTCGAACAACAACAGATCTAGCGCCTGTCAAAAAAGCCCCAACACATGAAAAGTGTAGGCGAATCATACATTTTTTTTCGTTCAAACTAATACAGCTTGTAAATGGTAGGTTCTAGCTAAAAATGCTGAATTAAAAAAAAAATTTACATTGAATTTGTAGGGAGAAACTATCGTCAATTCGATTCGAGCAACATCAGCAGAGCTAGGGCGTGTCAAAACAAATTTTGAGGTTGATAAAACTATAGACTCCCAGTCAAAAGTCAATGTCAACAAGTTCTCTTGGCATAATTACGAAAAAAAAAAAAAAATGTCTTTTTAATTTAATATTAATATCACTAGACAAACAATCGAAGCTTCCAATAAATTACATGAGACTCATTTACATGACAGTTATTAGACCTATATGGACATACGGAGTTGAGCTTTGGGGCACCATTAAACCATCCAATTCTTTTCGAATTCTATCCTTACAATCCAAAATCCTTCGAAAAATCCTTAATGTCCTTACTTTGTCACGAATAAACTTATCCATAAAGATCTCAATGTTCCATATGTTGCTGATTTAGCCCAAACCAGATACCAATTCATAGTAAACTACACTTCCACACGAATACATTAGTCTCCCAACTTGCTTCTCATTAGATACCTGATAACCCACCGAGGCGTCTGAAAAGAATATGGCCAAGAGACCTGCTAGTTTAGAACATTTTTTTGAAGTGCTACTAGTGAGTAGTTCTTTAAAAGTGATTTACATGTCATTATAATCATTTCCTCGCCTTTACTTGATGTATATTGATGTACAGTTGTAAATAGCAATAAATAGTTTAAAAAAATATATATATATTAATATTAAGGCGTGATTATTCTGTTTTGGTTTGACAAATGTTACCATAATCAACGGGGTGAACGATGATTTCTTTTGTTTTATAACCAAATCCTTAGACACTAAACGTTAACTATAAGATAAAGCTCGTTCAAGATAATTTTTCGTTGTCAAAGAATGAAGTAGACATAAAATTACAAGTAGGTGAGCTATATTATCAACTGCAACTAATAGCTTCATTGTTTTTTAACACATTTATTTTGTTTTTTTTAATTTATGTGTACAATGGTTTCTTTACAACACTTCATTTTAAAAATAGTAGAGAAATGGTCAGGGATGCAGTAAGGTATGGGTTTGCCATTACATTCGAATTTCTGTCCCGAAGCGATTGTGGTTTCTACGTGAAATTTAGAAACCCATCTTGCAACCCAACTGTAACAAGTAGCTGCAAGGTACCTCTTAAACGTGAAGTACTTTCCACATGGTTATTGATTTGTTTTCATGGTTAAATTTGAATTCAAACTCTCAAATTCTATTTTCCTCACATGTCCCATAACATGTGTTGGTAGCGTTAAAGGTGAATAAGTTCTCCATTTTTGCAATTATTAACTTACTTTTTTTTTCTCGTACCTCAGGTAATATATAATATATTGAATTTTAGAATTGAAAAACTGAGGCTAACTGCTTACAAAAAGAAGAATGACCTCTAATGCTTCTTTGCCATAGGGTCAATCTATTTCCTTCACATTTTTTGAAAAAGCCCGCCAAAGCATAACCAAGATTCATTACATCATATTTCAGGTTGGCAACATTGCAGAAGGTTCCCGCCAAACTGAGGGTAACCCTTATTACAACATATTTACTTTGTTGGTTGTCCCAAGTTTGTGTCGAATCAAGTGTTCGAATCTTGTCATTCATAATTCTATTTCCCTCACATAGTAATTTTTTAAAGAAGGTTACTTTGATTCTTGTTTTCTCTGCATTGAACTATATGTATCTGGTGTATACTTGTTGAAGTAACTAGTCGTTAAAATTAGTTTAAGTAAATACTGGTATTGTTAAAAGTTGTATTATCTAGTTCTTATTTCAGAATAATCACGCCATTAATATTTTAAAAGCTAAATATTTCTGAGTATTGGCTGTTTTCTAATTTTGCTATACATTGAAATAGCGTTTTCAGAGCTTACTATCAATCAAAAAAAATGTTTAACAGTTAGTAATTAGTTTAAAATATATTAATTAGCTGTGGGACTAAACCAAACATTTCGATTCCTGTCTTCGATACTAGTAAATCGATTATGGTTATGTGATATTAATACTAATTTTAAAATAATGAAAATGCTATGGTTGATTGTATGATGTAATAATAGAAAAATGGTCCGGGGTACAGTCAGGTATAATTATCACATCCAAGTTTTAAAAAAGGAAACTTTATATTTAGAGTGCCAACGTTTCGACCTGCCTTGCAGGTCTTCTTTAGTAAATTAATTTATCAAAGAAGTATTAGTTGTTTACATAATTGGAATAATACATATCTACATAAATGGAAGGGTTAATTACACAATTGAATATGGAATAGTAGCAAGGTCTAGTCGTAAGGTACAACATGTTATAAAATAATTTAGAATAAATAATACAAATTTCAAAATTAATTTTGCGTCCATTTTCATATGTTATATTAGCCATTGCCACCCCTTTCTTGTCCTTACTTTTTAAAAGTCATAATCTCCTCTTTCCTTGATTTTATTTTTAACAGTCATTGTTAGTCAAGTATTCACAACCAGACCACAATTAGTAAGTTTATTTATTTTATCTCTCATATTTCCTCAACCTCTTTCTTACTTTATTCTTACTTTATGCTAACTTTATTTTATTTCTACCCTTTTTATCTGACTCTATTCATATATTTTCCTCATATTTAAATTCTTATATATACCTTTTTATAAAAAACAAAACAAAACAACACCTGTTTTAGTCCAGTCAATGAGTGCTGAAATAAGGGAAAATTAAATATGCTACAAATCAAAATTAAATCTAATTAGATTTCCCATAAAATAAATTATATACGAGGGTAAATCAAATATAAACGGTAATTTTCAAAATTATATTTATTGAATAATATTATACAGAAACTATACCTTCAACATTTTTCAATGTAGTCTACTACATTATCTACACATTTCCGCCACCGATTTGGAAGCTTGAATATTCCCTGTTCATAAAAAGACTGAGGGCGAGTTTTTAACCATACGCGCACGTGCTTTTCGACGTCTTCATTGTTTTCAAATCGTTTTCCTCCAAGTGATTCTTTCAGGGGCGCAAACAAAAAATAGTCACAAGGGGACAGGTCTGGACTGTAAGGAGGGTTTTCGAGAGTTTCCCAGCCCATTTCTTCCAGTTTATCCCTTGTCAACAATGCGGTGTGAGGCCTTGCGTTGTCATGGAGAAGGATGACATCTCTAATGGGCACACCTCGTCTTTTGTTCCGGTAACTGGTTTTTGCTGACTGTAGCACCTGGCAGTAGTAAGCCGCATTCACTGTTCGTTGATCGTGAAGAAAATCAATGAGTAGAACTCCCCTTGAGTAAAAAAAAAATTGTTTGCAAGAACTTTTCCGGCTGAGAGACGAGTTTTGGCTTTCACTGGGCAGCCTTCATCCTTCCTTCGCCACTCCTTACTTGCCATTTTCGATTCGGGGGTGTAATGGTGGACCCACGTCTCATCACATGTGACGATGCGCCTCAAAAAATCTTGGAGGAAAACGATTTGAAAACAATGAAGACGTCGAAAAGCACGTGCGCGAATGGTTAAAAACTCGCCCTCAGTCTTTTTATGGACAGGGAATATTCAAGCTTCCAAATCGGTGGCAGAAGTGTGTAGATAATGCAGGAGACTACATTGAAGAATGTTGAAGGTATAGTTTCTGTATAATATTATTCAATAAATATAATTTTGAAAATTACCGTTTATATTTGATTCACCCTCGTACATATTTGTTGAAGTTGCAACGGTTTTCGAGATATGCATTATTATTAATAGATAATTTTAGTAATAAAAATATGTTTACCTCACTTTTTGTTAAACATTTACTTCAAATACCAAAAACGTATATATGTAGTTAAAGAAAATTTAATGCACTACAATTTTGATTCCGGCGTTATTTCCGAGAAACGATTGTGGAAGGTACTAGAAGCAAAAGTTTGACAAAAAGTGAGGTAACATTTGTTTTTTCCCAAAAATTGATTTTCAATAACGAATATCTCGTAAACGGTTATAATTAAGACAAATGTATATAAAATCAATTTTATATGAAATTTAATTAGCTTTTATGTTTATTTGAAACATATTTTTCTAGAGTCAACTGTTTTCAAGATATAATCGAAATAACAAAAAAAAATTTATCTCTTGAGATATTATTCTAATTATGTAAACAACTAATAATTCTTTGATAATTTAATTTACTGAAGAAGACCTGCAAGGCTGGCCGAAACTTTGGTACTCCAAATATAAATAAAAAACTTGGATTTGTTAATTATACCTGACTGTACCCCGGACCATTTTTCTATTATTACATCATACAGTCAACCATAGCATTTTCATTATTTTAAAAATAGTATATCACATAACCATAATCGTTTTACTAGTATCGAAGACAGGAACCGAAATGTTTGGTTTAGTCCGATAGTCAATTAATACATTTAAAACTAATTACTAACCGTTAAACATTTTTATTGATTGATAGTAAGCTCTGAAAACGCTATTTCAATGTATAGCAAAATTAGAAAACAGCCAATACTCAGAAATATTTAGCTTTTAAAATATTAATGGCGTGATTATTCTAAAATAAGAACTAGATAATACAACTTTTAACAATACCAGTATTCACTTAAAGTAATTTTAACGACTAGTTTCTTCAATAAGTACACACCAGAATGATAAAAAGTATTGATCAAGACTTTTTTTTTTTCCAAACACGTCTTGTATAGGGATCATCTAAAGATATCAAACATCTACCAATAATAATTATCACAAGCTTGGATAATCTAAAAGGCAAGTTTCTGTTTTTATTCATCAGAAAAAAATTCCCTTGCTAATTGCAACCGCTTCGTATTTCCACCATAAATGTAGGTGTTCTACAGGAAAGGCTGGCGAGACCTGTAGTTTATTCATTATATAATCTCGACATACTAGCGCGACCATATAAGTAGACCACACAGAATTATAGCCACTCCTTATGGGGATTTCATTAGAAATCAAATCACACAGCGAATAATTTAATGTTTAAATCGTCAGTATATAATCGATTATTACACGATCTTTTTTTTTAATCATTCTTGCTTTTGTATTTTCTTATTTGCTGGTTATTCAGGTGTTTGAATTGACTTATTGAAAAATTAGTGGAAAATAAAAAAAAATAGCCTCAAAATTATGAGATTTGTAACAACGCGTTTTGCTAATGCTCAAGGATATTGGTGACAACCTAGTGTATAAAGAGGAAACACACTCGCAAGAGGAAGACACACTCAGTCTCTCACGGAAATTTGTTGGAGGATCCTGGTCAAAATATATTTTTTAAAAATGTTAGATCTTCAAGCAAACTACCATTATAGCTTTTTTTACACACAAAAAATGACGTCAGATCTAATTCAGCACCCTCAAAAAATTGAAAAACGTTTCCTCAATAGATCGAAAAATATTAATTTTTCACTATGAAATGTTTAAACCGATCATCGGTAACTTTTCTTTAATTCGCATTACTTTGTTAAGCGATTCAACTTGATTGGTACCGCTGGAAAATGGAGAGCCTCAGATTTCTTTTAGTGTATATAAGTACAAAAATCGATAAACAAAAACCAATTTGAAAAGTTAAGAAATCCGTGTTACATGTTGATTTTTAACTTTAGTTTGAAAGCGATTAGGAAGATGAAACCAAAGGCATATCAAGAGAATTGCCACTCTTTATTTTAGGTGAAAATATGAAACTGATACGCTTAACAAAAAAAAAAATTACTTACAATTTGGTCAGGCAAATTTTGAACGTTCCGATTCAAGCTAAAGAAGTAGCTATTATCAGTCAACTAATCTTATCCACCTCTTGTAACTTGTGAGTGACCATTAATCCATTTCCCCCCATTTGTTGTAGGTATCTTGTTGTAAGTATCTCTAGGCTGTTAAATAGGCTTGTCAAATTTTTACTGCTTAACTATCGACGAAAATGTTTGACGTGTATCCGAATCAACTGATTCTCGAATTTCTTGATCGTTGGCAACTTGAGTTCTTCCAGAACAAGGATCATCTTACAGTGTTTCATCGCTTTGAAGAAATTATGAAGAACCAAAATTGTGCTTGAAATTTATATAATAAAATTGACCGAATTTAAATTTTAACGTTTAGCAGTGTCTGGATTAAGAGTTAATTACTATTTCAAAGACAGTAAATAAATAGACAGACCAAATCAATCTTAATTAATGACAAAACTTCAGCACATTCGAAACGGCCTGGACGTTCTCATACCCATTATTCTCTTTCCTGAAAAAATATTTTCTAGAAGAAATACCGCCACGCCATTAAATTAATTTATCCATCCGCTCTGGATAGAACCTGATCCTGATGACAAAGATCAGATCTGGATCCGCCCTGTTAGATCAGAGACGACCACTAGCACATGAGGAGACCGGGAGCCGATGGCGCTGCTCTGTAATTATCACTCATCAAGGAAGGAGCGAGTTAGAAAATGATTCGGCACATTCTTCGCCCCCTTCGGCTTTGATTTTCACTCGTTAGGCTCCGCAATCACCAGCAGTCCGATCGAGAAGTCTAATTGTCCGCCAATTTCTTCCTAACACCTGCGGTGTCGTTCGGTTCTCCTGTTTGGCCTGTCTTCAAAGAACACCAAGCAAATGCTTCCTCTACATTGGATGCGTATAATCCAATAAGTTCTCTCTTTTGAAATAACACATATTACTTCAGCATTTATGAAAGAAACGTTTAAAGCTCATTTTTTAATTACGAAAGACTGTTTTACATTGTGCCATCAAGTTGTAAAACCGGCCATCTCCAAAAAACAAAATTTTTCAAGAAAGCTGATTTTATGTTAAATCTCGCCAAAACGAAGTAGGGACAAAATCTCTTCGGTTTTTAGTGGCACAAAGATAGTGTGTTTGAAAACAACTTTTGAAGTCGAAGGAGCAACTGGAGGGGGTGAGTTACTCAATTTTTTATTTTGGATTTGGCCTCTTTTGCAACTCATTTTGGAGTTTGCCGGTTTGGCAACGAATTAGAACTGAAAATCACTAAAATTAATGTAAATGTTGGGTTTTTTGGGATGTAAATGAATAAAACATTCTTGAATAAGTGAATATTATTTGAAAAATTAAACCCTGAAATGCTGTGATGTAACCCAAGCATCTAGACGGAAAAAAAATCTGGCGAGAATTGTTTTTTAAGTAATTAAGTTCCGAAAAATTTAGAAAAATATAACATTCAGAAACTTATACTCTTGCGGCATTAACGTCTTCAACAGGCCCACCCATTTCTTCCTGATGTTCTTCTTCATCCCTCTCATCAACTTCTCTGCTTCCTCCTTCTTGAGCAGCTGATGCTATGACGTTCTTGTAAAAAATCAAACGGTCGTCAGGCTCCCAGTTGGGCCTAAAATGTCTCACTTATCCTTTACGACAGTCTTGCTTGCTACAACCCCAGATCTGTAGAAAACCTCCCCTTGAACAAGAACTTTATTATTTTTTTGGTTATGAACATCTATTCTATCGGCTGAATTTGAAGTGCCATAGTGCAAGGGGTTTGAGGAGGGCATTACTGGGTCTCTTCCAATCAAGATTTGTGTAATCTCTTCTTGGATTAAACACCTTTCCACTTTCCGAGAGAATGCCGTCAAACTCTTAGTGCTGAACGAGAGTCTCGAATTTTCTTAACTTCTTCTCAATTTGGGCAAAAACCCGATCTTGAGGGGTTTGTTTCTTCTCCATGTTGCAGGGTCTTTTTGTCTGTTTCTTGCTAAATTAGCAGGAACGTTTTCTGCTACTGAACAATGAAGGCCTAAATGTTAACTGCAGGAAAAGCAGGAGCAGACTGATAGTTGCCTGATAAGAGGCCTTGTTGATCTGGAACAACAGCGCGACCTAGCGGATGTGGAGATGGCCGGTTTTGAAACTCACTGAAGGAAGGATTTGGCCAGTTTCGCAGCACACTGTGATTTTCAAACGCAGGATTAACAAGGATTTAACGGTTTTTGGCCAGGTTTCTTGCTTCCAATAGGTGGAAAATGTATCTTAGGACTCAGAAAACAAAAAAGACGTATTCTTTCAAAGTTGAGGAGTTGGCCGGTTTTGCAACTACACGACACAATTACACCTATCAAGACATACGGAGTTAAGCTGTGATTTCTTGCAATCCGAAATCCATCAAAAAATCCTCAATGCTCCATATTATATCGCAAATCAACTTATCCGTTACGATCTAAACGTCCAGATTTTTTTGCAAAATGAGATACCTATCCTTCCAAGATAAGCTCTGTACTGAACCCACACACAATAAACTACCAAAAGATGGGATTTATCTGTGCCAGAATAGGCCAAACCTCATATTCCTTCTTTAAATAATGTTTCAATGCCTTTTCATTTTTTGTTGTGTTTTGGGAACATTATCGTTAGGTACTACAGCTAGCATCTTCGTACAAGTTACCAATCTATTCAGGCTCGATTGAGAAGTTCGAGGTCCTCCAAGAAATAAATGTTAACTGGTCCAGGCAGGAATCAAACCTAAGCCACTAAGGTCTCGTGAATGCTAAGTTGCCTGGCACTATAACTCATTCGGCTTTTTGTGTAATTAATAGGTTTATCAATATAAGACTAAATGTTGAAAACATAAAAAAATCAAATTTTAAAATATTTATAAAACACTGTAACGAAAGGAAAATCTCTTTATTGATTCAACATCCAAACAATCGTCCTGTTATCAGTGCTTCTGAAAAGCGTTCCTTATCAGGCCTAAATCCGTAAACAATCCCTATATGGAAATAAAAGGCATAATGTGATATTTTAACTTCTGTATTTTCAAAAGGTACAGGACATTTTTTTAACAAATCAATGACTGCAAATGGTTTTTATTTTAGAATTGCTGATTTCTTATTTGAAACATTATTATACAAAAATGATATTTTTGATATATAGAAAAAATAAAAATAATAACAAATATTGGAAGCGGGGTACCCAGTGATTAAGGCAATGAACTGCAAGAAGCTTCATGGCCTGAGTTCGAGTTCGGTTGAAATAATTGCCGGATCTTATTGACTTCTGGGCTTGGAGACCTTTCTGGGGCACATCCAAAAAAAGTAGGTGGGTACCTTTCAATTGGGAGAAAATGCTGGAAAATGGGAAATTACAAAAATTGTTTTTGGATGGTACTTCCAAGGCAATTAAAAAATAAATAAATAAATAAAATAAGAGATACGATTTAATTTTATGATAATACTTGATAGGGGTTTTGATACAAGGTTTTAGTTTTGTCATTAGGTGTTAAACATATTGTAATGTCATAATTTTTAAGAGCTCGAATTAACTTTCATTTTTTTTTTTTTTTTTTCACAAAAAGGCTGACCACGCGAATATTACGAAGATGGATTTTTAATTCTGTTCCTTCTCATCATCCATATCTCTTTCATTTTTTCTGATTGCCTCTGTTTCCTCTCTTCTGTCCAGGCCATACCCTCCTTCGGCTCCTTCCTGTCCACAAGAACCGCTATTCCTTGTAGTTTCCTTCTATATGCTTCACTATCAAGGCAGTCACGGTCCTCAATCATCAGTTTGCTGGTCTCCTCTTTTAGCTGTTTTATGTATCCTTGTGCACTCTTGTAATCCCAAGTTTTCTGAAAAATGGCCTTATTAAGTCTTTCCTCAGGCATTCTTACCATATGTCCATAGAACTTCAGTCTCTTAGTTCTTATCTCCGTCTCTATATCCGTTGTTTCTTTGTAGATCTCCTCATTTAATCTTAACCTGTATCATTCCTGGGTTTTCCTAGGGCCGTAAATTCTCCTTAGGATCTTTCTTTCTACTTTCAGCATTCTTTCCAGGTTAGAGAGGTTCATGGTCTCTGTCCCATATAGTATAACTGGCTTTACTACAATATTGTAGTGCCTGATCTTTGCTTTTATGGACAGGCTCTTTTTGTTGTAAATGTTACTGGTTACAAAGCTTAATCTCTCTAGTTTAGCGATCTTTTCCTTCATGCTCTCCCTTTCCAATCCTCTACTGCAGATGATCTCCCCCAGGTATTTAAATTTCTGTGTTACTTTGATTGGCCCGTATTTAATTTCCACTATTTTCTTTCTGAAGTTTGCATCTGTGGTCATCAGTCCTATTTTTTTGAAAGATATTTGTAGTCCTGTTTTTTTCAGCTAATTCTTTGAGTGTGTTAATTTGGCCTACTGCCTCTTTCTCTGATTCTGCTAGCAGAGCCAGATCATCTGCATATGCGAGACACTTAACTTTGATGTGGTTGTATTTCGAATAAACTTTCATTTATTCATAATTCATATTACATCATTTAAATACTTAATTTTTTTTTTATGGTTATCTACGTTAATATTTTGCCCTTTTTAGTAAATATCCTACATTTTTACAGCATACAACCCTTATAAACAGTCCAAGGAATAGCAATGATTTAAATTATTGAAAGAGATTAAAACAAATGAGTATTAAATGAGAAAATATTAAAAATCCGCCTGAATTAAGGGCAATAAATAATATGGATGATTATGAACTTGTATGTACAATAAGAATATGTACAATAAAAAAGAAAAAGAACCTCTAAATATACAAATAAAATTAACTAAATTAAAACAACAATAATAATAGTAACAATTTAATTTTAATTAAATGAAAAGTTAAAACTACAATCATAATCTATGTACAAATATATATTTACTGAACCCAAGCTTCCCCCGACATTTAGCCTGGTTAAAAGAGATCCCAGCGCTGCTGTAAAAACAGTTGTAAAAATGCATTGGAGGCTGAGTGTGAGTGCTATAGAAGAGAAGTTGGCCATTACCAGGACTCCGTTGTCGAATGGTATAAAGTATACATCTCGAGTTCGATGTATTTTTAACCTGCGAGGAAGATTATAAGGATGTGTGAAACTGGGTCGGTATTGAGGCAGTAAACATGGATGATTAGAAAGATTTTCATGAAATATTAATAATTATCATAATAAAAGTTCTTTATCTATTCTGGGAACTTAAGTCCCTTAAGAATAAAATATGATATACAGCCAAGGGCCTTTAGAGCCTTAAAATTAAATAATATTTCTATAACAAAAAAAAATATAATAATAATAAAATTAAAACAAATATATCAATAAGAAGTAACAGATTATTTAAAATATTTTTTTTTTTTTACAAAAACAATAACATTTCATGAATATAAATTTTTCCTATTTTATACAACTAAAAAGTGGCTATAAACAGATTTTGGAGGACAGGGTCTGAGTGGATATTAGGTAGTTAAAGAAGTGGTATTTGAAAATGGAAAGGGTAATTGAATGACGAATATTGAGAGGGATGGAATTCCATAGAGAAGAGGATCAGATTACTAAAGGTCAGTTGAAAATGGCTGAGCAATGTGCAGGAGAATACATATTTTAATATTTAATGTTAAATATATTTTTCTGAAATAATCCTATTGGTAACAGTTTATAATCGATAGGTTACAGACTTGACGGTACTCTGCATCGAAAGCCATTTTGACGTCAATCAAATTTTATTTACTCCCCGACCACGTCAATTAAATTTTACAGAAAAAGCAATCACCCGGCGGGAGTTTGTTTCGCATTTCAAAACAATTTAGTATCAATTTGTTTTAGAAGAAATACAATTACTCCGTTAGGCCATGCTCGCTACTCAAAACCTGATGTTGGATGATTTTTTGTTTCGGTATTTTTTTTTTTAAACCAGCGAACATTACATTTGCGTCAATTTTTTCATGATTGATGTTGTCGCCAATCGCCCTATACGGGGGACCATATTATCGGGAAAAGCAAGAGAGTTCGGGACATACTTTCTTTTTTTTTTTTTTAACTAACACGTCATTTTTAACAAAGTTTGATTTTATTCCGTTAGCCAGGGTTCATCATGACTTATGCCACTTCAGGATGTTTTAGCTTAATGTCCTGATGGTGGACCTCATGATTGCGCCATAAGCATCTAATCTCCATCAAGTGTGTCACTGCATTTATGGATAGTGACAAGACAGCAAGAGTTTAAAAAAGAGCACTCTTTGGCCCAGGTGATGTAGTAATTTTTTTTAGAAAACCAAGTTTTTTACCATAAAAGCTGTAATATCTCCCTATTTGTCAAACATTTTTCAATATTGACCACATTTTCGAATTCAGCATTTTTTTTTTTTTTTAATAACAATTTACTGATATTTACAACTGTACAAAATTTATACATCCAGTAAATGTGCTGTTAAATATTACAATAACACGCTAAAACTTGAAAAGAACTACTCATCAGTAGCACTTTAATAAACATTATACACTAAAAGGTCTCTGGGCCATCTTCTTTTCAGACACCTCGGAGAATTATCAGGAATGGTGTGGGAAGCAAGTTGAGAAACTAATGGATTTGAGTGGTTATGGAGTTTACTAGGAAAGTGTTAAGTATTTAATGACAAAGAGGTAACTTAACAATGCGTGTTCTAACTTCTTTTTATTGTAATAAATTTAAGACAAAATAATAACAGAGAAATTCTTTACCGTTAAAAAACAATAATTTTTAAAATTTGAGAAGCACTATAAGGTTAATGACGGTTATCTTTTTAGTACTCAGTGTTGCCACTGGTACGCGTGCCGATGTTACCGCTACAAAAGGATAGGTATCTGGTTTGAGCTAACTCAGCAAACATATGGAACATTAAGGCCTTTATGGATAAGCTTATTGGTGACAGAGTGAGGGGCATTTAGGATTTTTGTAAGGATTTTGGATTGTAAGGATTGGATACGAGATGAATTGGATGGTTTAGTAGAGCCCTAAAGCTCAATTCCGTACGTCCAGATAGGTCAAATCACCATTCACCCATATGTGGCGCGACGTCCCGTCACCGAGACTGGGCCTCCTCTAATAGCTTCCGCCAGTTAGCTCTGTCTTCTGCTGCAGCTCTCCAGCTCCGAACGCCAAGTAAAGCTCTGACATCATGTGCCACGCTGTCCAGCCACCTAATCCTCGGCCTTCCCACTCCTCTTGTGAAGTGCAGCTCCTCGGTCATGACTTTGTGGGATATTTCCGTGGTGCCCATTCTGGACACATGCCCCGCCCATCTCAGTCTGCCAAGTTTAACAAAGGTGACGATGTAGAGGTCGGCAAACAGAGTACTAAGTTCTCTATTTTTCCTTCTTTTTCAGACTTCACCCACGTTTACTGGGCCGTAGATCCTCCTGAGGACTCCTCGCTCAAACACATTCAGCTTCATCTCTTTTTGTCATAGTCCAAGCCTCTAACCCATATGACAAAACTGGCCGTATAAGGGTCCTATATATATTCAGCTTGGTTTTCTTTGAGAGATACCTGCTTCTAAAGTGTCGGCCAAGCCAAAAGAAACATCTATTGGCAGCAGTGATCCTCCTCTGTATCTCTTGAGTCATATCGTTTCTTGTATTCACTTCAGACCCACGGTATATGAAGCTCTTGACTCTCTCAAACTTAAACAACCCAACTTCAAACGGAGAGCTCAGATCGTCCTCCCCACCACCAACTCTCATGTACTTGGTTTTTCTTTCATTGACTACCAGACCAAGTCGTCTTGCAGCTGTTTCAAGGGCTGTAAACGCTTCTCTGAGAGCCCGTTCAGACCGTCCTATTATGTCTATATCGTCTGCATATCCTAAAAGCTGGGTCAGGCGAGTAAAGATCGTTCCGCTTGTCTGAATGCCGGCCTCTCTCTTCTGCCATGTTGAACAGTAGGCAGGCAAGTGCATCCCCTTGCCGTACCCCACCGTTCACCTCAAACTCTTCAGAAACATCAGGACGAACACGTACTAAGCATTTGAGCTTTGCATGGTCATCATAATCAATCTTATGAGATTCTGTGAAATGCTTAACTCCTCTAGAGCATGGCGGAGTTGGGTCCTGTCAATGCTGTCGTACGCTGCTTTGAAGTCAATGAATAAGTGGTGGGTTACTATATTGTGCTCCATGGTCCTCTCCAGGATCATTCGGAGAGAGAACAGCTGATCAATTGTAGAGCGTCCTCTGCGAAACCCAGCCTGATAACTGCCTAATTCTTTTTCAGCTAGACCAGATAGGTCTAATCACAATCATGTATATTAGTCTTTTGTAGTTAATTGGGAGCTTTGAACGTTTGTCTAATAAATGTTGAAGTAATCTGTAACGACGGGCGAATTCAGCATTAAATTTCCAATAAGAAGCACATGTAACCTTGAATTAAATAATAAACAATAAATTTCTTTGATTATTATTTTAATAAGAGTCTCTTTTGTTAAAAATACAATATAAAAAAAAAAAATACAAATTTTAAATACAAACTTAATTTGTATGTCAAATGAAAACACCATTTTTTTCCAATTAAAAAAAAAAAAAATTCTCCATGGAAGCGACACCGAATCATAAATTTAATCATAGAATTCCAAATCTGATTAAATTTACAGGTTTTTTTTTTTTTTTTTTTTTTTTTTTATGATATTTGCAGTTTTGTGGATTATTTATTCGAATAACAGTGAGAGTAGATATAATATAAGAATTTTAACTTTTCTAAATAAATTGAAGATCACACTGTTTTTTAGGTCCCAAGTTTGTAAAATTCAAGATTGCATGTGCTCTTTTCTTATAGGACATTTAATGCTGAATTCGAAAATGTGGTCAAACTTTGAAAAATATTTGATTTGTAGAGGTATTTCAGCTTATATGGCAAAAAAATGTTTCCTGAAAAAAATCATTGAATTATCATATTTCAATGACTGAGTGAATAGAAAGAAAATTTCTATAAGAGCAGAGTAAATATAACCTTGAATTTTACAAACTTGGGACCTTAATAACAGCTAGAACTTCACCTTATTTAGGGAAGTTACAATGTCTTATAATACTTTAACGCTCACCGTATTTCGAACGGTCCACAAAACTACAAATCTCACAAAAACTTGCGAATTTAACCGGCTTGAAATTTTTTCTTTAAACTAAACTAACCAAAAAAAAAATCTTTATAGAAAAATCATCTTCCTACTCATTTTAACATTGGCCACAAATGGATTAATTCCAAACTAATGCGGACAACGGAGCCCTGACAAAAACTAAATACGCCCCTAAGGTATGACATGAACAGCTATTGGTCGATTATGTACGGAGCGCGGGTGTGTGGCCAATCAGGAGTGGCCATTGTGCGATAGGAGCTAATAATAGGCGATTTCTTATTGGACGCCGCCAGAGAGTCTCCTTATCTCGGCTCTAATAGGCCAGTCAGCGTCGCCATCAAGCATTTCTTCAAATGCAAACAACTTGGGCCTATCTCCTTCCCTAATGCCCCTATATTCGCTAATATAAGGCATTAGATTGGTTTATTACTCACTGCTCAGGGGGGCAGTATACTTTTAGAATGGAAACTCCTACGTGCTTAATATGTTAGGGGGTGATAAACCAACAGTGCGACAAAACGTGAAATCGAGATTACTCCCCCTTTATGTGAAATTTTATGCACGGAGCTGTGAAACGGGATCACAATATTGTATTGAAAAACGTTCCTTAGTGCCTTTTATATATTTTTATGATATTTTATGGCGGTCGTAAAAAAGTAAACTTTGAACACTTTGGCTTCCCAAGAACTTACTCTCTATTATTTTTCCAAACTTGTTTTCTTTTTATTCTTCTTGAAAACTATTGCAGTGTTTCTTGTTTTCAATAAATTTACTTTCTACATAATATACTGTTTACGTTTATATATATATATATATATACACACACATATACTTTACATGTTTAACTATAACTATAAAAAAAGAAACCTCGAGACACGAACTTTGTTTATTATCTATATAACTGTAAGCATTTTGAATAAAATACTCTCTTTATCCATCTTCTATATCGTATAATTGTATTTTAATATTTTTTTTTTTTTTGCCTTCATCGAATATTTACAAACCAAAATCCTTCGAATGATCCTCAATTTCCTTACTTAGTCACAAATAAACTTCGCCATAAGGACCTTACTGTTCTATAAGTTGTTAATTTATGCCCTAACCAGATACCTGTCCTTTTATAGCGAACTTCAAAACCATTCAAACCCACTAGTATCCTGACTCGATTCCCACTCAGTTCCAGATAACACCCTGAAGCTCCTGAAAAAAAAAGATGGTCTCGGAACTAGATAGAACTTTTATTAAAGTGACACCAATAGTTTGCTTTACTAGTTATTGTCGTGTCAATGTATTCATTTTCCAACACATTCGCTAGATGTATATATACCTCTGTATATGCGTATACAATTTATTTATTTACTTATTTTACTGTGAATACTTTCATTTATTTAATTGAATAATATATTTAGTATGAATTGTCTCACTTTAATGAAGTGATGCCACTGCCCTCTAATGAAGCAAGTTATAAATAAAAGAAAGAAATGTTATATATTAATCGATTACTCACCAAAGATCATCACTGACTATCGATTATTCCAAGCTGAACTGTTATCCTACAATAGAACATAGATAAACATTTATTATAATTAAGACAATACAAATTCTACCCTTCCCTGAAGAAGGAGAACCGTTATCCACTGAGACAAAAGCGAGGAACACCCGGGATAGAAATTATTCTAAACCAAAGTTCTACTGTTTTTAGATTAGCTCACCTTATTCAAAAAGGCGTGGAAGAACAAATTACAAAATATACAGGCGGAGGGATGGTGATGAGACCTTTCCATCAAAGCTATATTATCAACTGGTAAAATATTCAAGTATTCGTCTACGCCGTGGGATCTTTACCGATTATACTGCCTCAACCTCAACATTTATCAACTCCTCCAAGATGGATTAGAAAACTCACACATGTAAAGTGGATTACTAAAGAATAATAAACAATTTTTTTTCTTTCAACATTTCTTTTGTAATATTTTTTTTTTTTAAACCCATTTAATGACTAGCGTTTCCCGTTGCGGCTTCGCCTGGTCTAATAAGAAAAGAGCATCGATAATTTAAAATTATCTGTATTTTAATTGCCAAGCAAATCCGATATTTTATCACAAGACCTTGTAATATATATCGGTGATACTGATGGTCTAATTCGATATTTTTCAGTAACAGGTACGACCGATAAAGGTCCTAAAAAATATCTGTTACAAATACCTGTTACTTGTCTCAAGGTCAGCGTCTCTCCATACTCGTAATCGTTTACCCTGTTACACTGATATTTTAGCATACCTATTACTCGCATATCTGTTACCTATTCAATTTCGGCTCTAATCAATAAGTTAACATTTTCAACTACCATTTACCGATATATATTACATAGAAAAATAATATAAGTTATGTGCCATTCAACATTGTTCTTTTATAACAATAAAAAAATAAAAGAACAATGTTGAATGGCAGTAGCAAGATTTAGAAATAAAAATATAACTAAATCAACAAAATTATTTCGGTCGAATAAAAACGATTACCACGTCATAATCTTGATCCTTTGCTTTTTGAAAATATGAGTAAAAATATGATTCATGGGCCTTTAGTTTTAAGCACTGATAATGCAGTCCGTTATCCGCAAGCGTTTCTTAATATTCTCTCTCCTCTGGATTAACAACTCATACATTAAAATTATAAATTTGATGCCTATTTATGCTTTTACGCAATCGTCAAATACCTAATGATTGCAATTTTAACCAGGTTAAAAATTACACCTATGTGTAAGAATATCTTTGGAGAAATAATGATCAATCAAAATACTTAGATACAATATTTATATTAAATAAAAAATAAAACTTTAATTATTAATTAAAATTATTTAAGTTCTTTACTTATAAAAGCGGGCGAAGTAGTGACAGCGGATGCTAGTATGTGTATAAAGAGAGTAAGTGTGAGATATTCTGGGTGTCCCAGACATAATGTAAAAAAAAAAAAAATTGGGTAATAACTTTTCTAAAATATGACATAGGTATAGTTATTTTAAATTTACTTTTAGAAGGCCTTTTAATGCGCAAAACACAAAACATTTATCAAAACTCAAATTTTTAATATTTTTTGAAAATTTCTCACTCCCCACTGGAGCACCCTAGAGACTATCAAATTTCCCAGAAACTGCAAAATTTGGTTAGCTTTTTAGTAGTCTAACTCATGATACAATTGCACTTCACCTTTTGAGTCTAACAGAAGGTTTTCTGATGAAAAACATGCTAGAGAATAAATACTTGAAAGATTGCTTCACGTACCTACCAAATTGAATAAATGTATTAGTTATTTTATCTATAACTATGTCATATTTAAGAAAATTTAATGCTGATTAAGAAAATATCATCGCTTTTGTTTCTACGCTAAACCAAAGTAGAGAAAACTGCCATTTTTCAGAAAAAATAAACATTTTAAAAATAAAAACAAAAAAAATTCTATCTCCTTAACAGATTGAGATATGAAACTAATTTCTGCGCCATTCTACCCCGTTTAGTATGCAGTATTACCCTCCTTTTTTTTTCACTATGTCTGGGACACCCTCTATATAGATTCCTTGGACAAATATAGAGTTTAAATTCACACACATGATAATTCGTATTTTCTTTCCTAAATTTTTTTTTTAATAAGTATCCGAATCTTTATTTCCGTTTCTTCCAAGAGAGGCTCTCGCCTAACCTTTAGAGTCACTTCAATAACAAGGTAAAATTAATAATTAAATAGAACGGACATGAACGGGATCGATGGAAGGAAGAAATATAACTCAAAGAGCATAAGTGAGTGAGCCGGTTCTTAAATATTCGATGAGGAGAAACCTTATAGAAAAGTTATATCTAATATTCAATTCATAAAGGGTCATTTCGGAACACAAGTGATTTGTTCCAGGAAGGATAAAAGACGTCATGTGAACCGGATCCTTCGGCTATCGTATTAAAAATTAATGGATTCCATAGAGTTAGGTAATTGGTGGACTCAGGTATATTCTTATTGGCCATTATTTGAAAACAATGGAGAATAGAACATAATAGAAGAACACATTTATTCTGGAACAAAGTCCCTCAAGAATAACAAATGAGTACAGAAATAAATGCAATTACGTTAGGGCAGATGCTCAACGTTTGGGCAATGGTTTCAAGGCGCCTGGTACAGATCATGGGTTCGAATCCCTCATACATTTAAAATCCTGCCGTAAAAATTTAATCGTAGCAGACCTACGAAGTAATTATGAAATTAAGTGGACCGTCGCACCCTAGGGCTAAATATAGGGCGTTCGCGTTCAAAGCTCCAAAAGGCGTATTTTTCAGTTTATAATAATATATATATAAAAGTTTTATTTAAATGATTTACCAGTTTACAATTGCACATATTAAATATTATTACATGTTTTTGTAATAAAACAAATTACACTACATAGTGAGCTGAGCTAAAATGAATCTAATTAGGAATGCATTTATTTTAACAGTAGGGAAAATAATAAAAAATACCTACAAAATAAGAAGAAAAAAAAGAAATTGATAAAAGCAAATACATAATAAAATTTACTAAACTAAAATGCATAATTTATTAACTTTTTTTATGTTAAAGTTAATAAACTTTTCGGATAATTAACTTATATATTATTTTTGTTTCAATAAATTTAATTTCAAGCTTAAACAATAACTTTTGGATATCTTATTAGCAAAATATTGTTATAGTAGTATGTGGTTTGTACATTTGTGTATGTATCTTCTTAAGGATTGCTTGATACAACTGCCTATTGTTTGAATTATTGGATTTCCTGAATTGTTTGTAGTGTTGAAAACCATCCTCGCCTGTATATTAAATATATAATGTAAGTTTATTATTAAAAGTAATTTATTTTATTAAATTAATGCTACTCGAATTAGATTTTCAAACAATTAAACAATTAATGCTACTCGAATTAGATTTTCAAACAATTAATGAATAAATTAATGAAGGATATGAATAAATTGTTAAATTGTTTGAAAATCTAATTCGAGTAGCATTGATTTAATAAAATGAATTACTTTTAATAATAAACTTACATTATGTATTTAATATAAAACTTGCTTTGATAGAATTATCGTAATGATAAACAAAATTTGTAGAACTACATTTTGAACAATTGAATAAATACATGAAAGTAATAAAATTTATATAACATGTACCTATAGTAACAAAATAATTAAATATTGTAAATACACATATTTCGCACAATATCAACAGATAAAAAAAAATAAAATATGGACAATAAGCATTTAACATATTTTAAGTATGAATCATATTTTCAGGATTATAATTAATGAATAACCATGTAATGTTTTTTTACGTTATGTCTTTAAATTTGTTTTTTAGTATTCACGTAAATTTTATAAAAATCATTTCAAATTTTAATATTGAACCAATGTTACTTTTATATGCCTAAAAAAAGTTTATTATGGCTCTAATAAGAACTATCTGAATCCTTAATATGAAGCTAGGTGTAATGCGACATGTAATGATGTCTGAGCTAGATGGTCCGAGTCCATTGATAACACAAACGGGGTCACCTGTGGTGTGGTGGTTAGCATAGCAACCTACTAAACCCAAGATCGCGGGTTCGCAGCCCGGCAGATCACCTTAGGATTTTTTAAAGGGAGTAAAAAATCCTTAGCTATGCCGTCCTTCGGAAGGGACGTAAAATGGGGGTCCCGAGCTTGTGCGATGTCAGGTACTCGTTAAAGATCCCTATCCTAATTAATTATACCTGAATAGGCAAAATTTAGGACTCCCACCGTAGCATCGTCCGATTAGCCATAGCAGCATAAAGTGACGTTAAACGAAATAAACAAACAAACTTAACACAAACTTCAGAGTCAAATGTTTTCTTTTTTTATGTTGGAATTTTCCCTTTCGCCTTCATATTTATTATTACAAGAGCTTCTATTATCATATTACAATGGCAGTTTAGGAATTCACTTGCGCTAAATTTAATAAATCAAATTTACGTTTTTTTTTTGTTTTTTAAGTTTATAGATTTATTTTTAATTTCATCGTTAAAATTTTATATATTATTATTTTATATAACATACCTATTTAATTCTATAAGTCTTCCTACTAAAATTTTCCCTGTGATCCTTATAATCTTTGTTTTGGGCCTATCATAAAATTCAAAATTTTTAATATTTTAATTTTGCGCAAAGGAATAGCGCTTTTGCCATCACATATATTTTTACAAAAGCTTCTTTTATCATATTATCACATGACAGTTTTGCAATTCCCTTACTCAAAATTGAATTAATCAATCATAACTTTTCCTATTCTTCCCTATTTATCCAATCTGCCGGTGTTTCTCAAGGAAGTGTCCTAGGTCCTATCCTCGGTTTATACAACTGACATCCCTACACATCCCCTAGTACTGTCCTCTTAACGTATGCTGATGACACATGTGTGTTATCAATAAATAATGATCCCTTCATAGCATCCCAAACACTCCAATTTCATATTATATACCTTCAATAATGGTGTCAAAATCGGAGAATAAAATTAATCCAAATAAATCTCATCAAAGAACCTTTACCCTTCGTCGTAAACCAACGTCTCCCTGTCCTACAGTATCCTTTAATATCCCACTGATCCCTGTTGAACAGATCCGCTATCTAGGGCTCCAACTAGACAAACGGTTAACAAGGAATCCACATACAAGACTATAACGTCAGGAAACAGCACATCGTTACAGACTACTTCAACATTTACTAGACAAACGTTCAAAACTTCCGATTTTCTACAAAAGACTCATTTACATGACAGTCATCAGACCTGTTTGGACATATGGAATTGGGCTTTGTGGCTCCACCAAACCATCAAACTCAATGTTCCATATGTTGCTGATTTAGCCCAAACCAGATACCTATCCTTTAATAGTAAGCTCCATTACCATTCAAATCCATTAGTCTCTCAACTTGCTTCATATTCTATTCCTGACAACCCTCCGAGGCGTCAGAAAAGAAGATGGCCTCGGGACCTTTTCAAACAGAACTTTTATTGAAGTGCTACCAATGGGGAGTTGCTTCACAAGGAATTGTCATTTTATTATTTTTTGTCATTATCACATTTACTGGATGTATGTTTTTATGTACAGTTGTAAATTTCAATAAATAGATCAATGGATAGAAAAAAAAAATTAAGAATTAAAATTTTGAAATTCGTCCTTAATATTTTAATTATTAGTATTTTATATCATACATCTTCACTTGAACACCGTATATTGTAACTTGAAATTCAAAAGTTTAAAAGGATCGACTGTACGATCGACTTAATAATTCTGTCGAATAACCCGCGACATGAAACGGATTAAAACATTGAAAGTAAACAAAACGGAGCGCTTATTGCTTACTAGTTGATTGGGAGTATTATGTAGAATATTTTAGTCACAAACAATATTCAATTTACAAAAAAATCAGAAGTAGGGTTTTGAGCGAAGTTATTGAGGATATTGCCCCAGTGCGCGTCGCAAACTGGATCAAATTACCAATTTAGCGTATCAAAAAATGAAAAAAGTGACACCTTTAACAATTGAGGCACGCATGATGGTATAGAAGGATCAATACAATTGGGATCGATGAATTAATTGCCACTTCTATTGGGATTATTTTATTAGAACAATAGTTTAGGATGCTAAACATTCATCTTCGGTTCTAAAACATACAAAATTTTCAACATACCTGTACTATGATAGGATTGTACTGATGTTATATATAGGATAAACACGTTCAGTTATATATAATGTAAAAATATTTTAAAATAATATAGAAATTATCGTTGAGTGAATATGAAATATAAATAATAATTAGTTAATGTATAAGAATGATTGTAGAGATATGAATACTGTTTCAGTCTGAGGATGGGACCATGATCCCGAAACATGTTACCTGCTTTTAACAATTTATGTTGAGGAGTAATTGCTTTATTTTATTTATTTATTTTATTTTAATTGCTTTATAAAATGTATGATATTGTCTATATTTGTAACTCCTTTTTGAAGAAATTACAATTACAGAATGTTCTGGAGCATTATAAAATTTATAAACTGCAAAGAGAAAAGAAAGAACATGTTTTAAAAACTTGGAAAAATAAATGTAGAGGAATGGGATTAGAACTAGTAGGTACGTCCATATTTACATTACAATTTGCGGACGATCAGGTTCTCATTGCTCAAGACAAAGATGATATAGAATATATGACTCGAAAGATCAAAGAAGAATATGAGAAATGGGGCCTATCAATAAATATATCGAAGACAAGGTACATGTGTGTGGGAGGTAGCACAGATGATTTGGAGATAGGAAACGACATAATTATGAAATGTGATAAATATAACTATCTTGGAGTACAATTGAATAATGAAGGGAAAGATTCACTAGAAATAAAAGAACGTCTAAGACAGGGAAGAAGAGCCATAAAAAGATTGAACGGAATTTGGTGGCACAATAAGATTTCGAAAAAAAGAAAACTGAATATATATAATGTTGTCGTAAAAAGCATAGCATTGTATGGAGCGGAAACATGGAAGCTAACAGAAAGCGATAAGAGCAAAATAAAAGCATTAGAAAGGGATGTCCTTAGAAGATCTTGTGGAATCTCGAGAAGACAAAAGGTAACAAATGAAAGAGTAATGCAAATAGCCGACATTAAAGAAACTATTATCGACAACGTTACCAAGAAACAGCTGATATGGTACGGTCACGTGCAGAGAATGCCAGAAAACAGACTTCCAAAAGTAGCTCTTAAATGGGTACCGACTGAAAGAAAGAAAAGGGGAAGACCTAGAAGAACGTGGGGCGAAGGAATAAGAAAAGCAATGAATGAAAGGAACCTCACGGATGATCATTGCCAGAATCGTGAACAATGGAGAACGAGTCTAGAGGTCGGACAGCGTAGACAAACGCTATAAACCGGCATATATATATAAAGAGAAAATTATGGGAATAATTAAAAACATGACCTCGGAGATAGTTACGAAAGATGATAAAGTATTGGAACAAAGGAAGATTCATAACTATTAATTCATAACCAGGAGAAATTAAACGTAGTTGAGATGGACTACTGGAGGAGATGCATCCAGAAAACCACGGCAAATCGCGTATGAAATGAAGATATAAGGAGGAAAGTGGAAATTACGGGGAGCGTGACGGAACATGCTGTGAAGAGGAAGTTAATATGGTATGGACATGTACGTCGGATGCCTCTTGGAAGATTGTCTGAAATGGTGAGAAAATGGAACCTTTCGAGAAATAGAAGGAGAGGACGACCAGCAAAGAAATGGGAGGATGAAATAGTGGAGGAAATGGCAGGAAGAGGTCTGAGGGACGGTGATTGGTGGGGCTTGGGAAAGTGAAGGAGAAGTATTAGGAGCAAACTAATTAACATTTCCCAAAAAAAAAATCATACAGTTCGAAAAGAGAAATTACTTTGAAAACAATATGTTATATCAAATATTTAAATATATTTAGTAGCAATTATTATACGAGAGGTAAGAATACCGTAATATGGTTTGATTACTAATGCCCAGTTGCTAGACTATGACCTTATCGAACCAATAGCTAACAAACCGATAACTTTATTGATTCGCTAAGTACATAACTGCTAGCTAATTTGTAACAACTTGATTGATAGCTAAGTAGCTTCTTTATAAATCCAAAAGATAGAGCTAGTGTAGTTGTCACATTACAGAGCCTCTTCTACGGTTAATATCGTATATTATATTGTCGTCTGCTTATTATATTGTCGCTTGAATATTTATTGAAATTACATAATTTATACTTTTAAGGAGATTAACAACCCGAAGTCAAAACAAGAGATGGAAGGAAACTTCATAGTAAGTAGGTAGCAGGTTAGTCAAACTGGCGTGGAACGAAACGAAAATTGGTACAGTTTCCAATAGTGGAACGGAACGTAAAATCTCATTCCACTTTTAATTGGGAACGACCCTTCACTGTTACTTACCGCTCCTCTTTAAAACATTTCTAATTTTATCATAGTAACATACCCATCTGAGGTTTTACAATCATATCTTGTCAATTTAAAAAATAATAATAATAATAATAAAATAAAAGAAAGAAATAAAAAAAAAATATATATATATATATATATATATATATATATAATTTATTATTTAATATGTTTAAAATAACGTTTTAAAAACATTTGACGACAGTTTCCTCTTAAAAAATTCAATTAAAAATATTTCTGTTTTATAACATTTGTGGCTAGGACCTATTGTTTAGTAGGGTTGGGAGATAGTCGATAGTTACTATCAATATATCGATAGGTCATGCCTATCGATGGTCACTACCGATAGTGCTGACTATCGATAGATCTTTTTTACTATTTTCAAGTTTTGAAACATTCCGCATTATGCTGATCTGTCTCTGTCCAAGGGTTCTCTCAAAGATTAAGCCAAAGGACAGCAGAAATTCTAGTTATTCTTTCGGGAAATATGTGGCTCAAGGAGCACACTTGACTTAAAATTAACTATTTCGTTATTTTTCTTTTCTGAAGATTTGATTTGTTCATTATTATTGTAACCATGCAAATTGTAAATACTTTAGGTCATTCCAGGCCAAATGAACCAATTCTACATTAGATTTGGACCTTGACCTCTCCGATTTCTATGATTTTTGGAATAGCAGCTGTACATACCAAGACAAGTAAAAATGTAAAATATTACTATAATATATTAGTTTTCGGGTCTGGGAACAAGAAGGGAGGGGGCGCGAAAGGTCTCTTTTTTTTTGGTTTTGGGCTCATATATTGAAAACGCTGCATCGTATGCAAAACATGACTATTTACTAAATTAATGTTAACTAAACTTTTATTATATACTCATTTTTCATATTTAGTACCGTTTCCGAGATATACGCTAAAGGACTTTTAGTATGTTTATTTTACCAAGAAAAGTTAAAATTTATCTTACGTTTGATAAGTTGAAGATAAATTAGGATATATATATATATATATATATATTTTTTTTTTTTTTTTTTTTTTTTAAAGAAATTAAATGTTGTACAATATTATTTTTTAAGACTTTTGTCGTAGGATGGACGTTTTAGAAGAAACAGATAGATGTTTGACAGAAAACGTGACGTGAGCTTTTTTTCTTTTCAAAAATGTCCACATTTTCCGAGGGGATATCTCGGGAATGGTAGAGAATATAAAAAGTGTATATAGAATAAAGGTTATAGAGAATTTAGTTAACTTTAATTTAGTGAATAGTCATGTTTTGCATATGATGCAATGCAAATGATATATTGAAAATATATCAAGTGATATATCATATTAAAGGGCATTTCAAATTGAAAAGAATGCCGCAAATTTGACCTCTCTGGGAGCAATAGTTTTTTAATGGTGTAATTTTAAATACACTAAATAAGGACCGAAAAGAGTAGTTTTTTTAATTTTCAAAAGCTTATAACTCAAAAACGAAAAGTCAGAAAAATGTAATATTTTACATTTTTAATTATCATAAAAATCGGGGAGGTCAAGGTCCAAACCATTGGTTGATTTGACATGGAATGACCCTTTTTTAAAATTCTAAAAAATTAGTTTTTTCTCTCATCTTAATGATATAATCTTATAATTTATAACCTTTCAAAATTTAAATAGTAAGTAGATAATTGAATTTAATTAAATTTGTTGAAATTCTTTAATGAATAGCTTTGGAAAAAAAAGGAAGCAACTATCGAAAAACTATCGATAGCAATCGATAGTTCTCAACCGATAGTATCGGCCTATCGATAGTGCTAACTACCGACTATCACCCAACCCTACTGTTTAGGAGCTATATTGGTTTGAATGAAAAAAGTACACGTTTGAAACCGCTATGTTCTCTCAACTTTGTTCACAGAATAATCATTTATCGTAAATTTGTATTTAATTATTAATTTAACTAATTTGATCCTTTCAATTCTAAAATGTTAATTGAGAAACGCAATAGATCATAGATAGACAGATCTATTGTTTTCCCAGTCAATTGAGTTTTTATACCCTTTTTTGAAAAACATAGAATTCAACTCCATTATTACTTTAATTTGTTACAATGTATCAATAGAGAAAAGTTTGATAATCTTCTAATATCATACAGTTTGAATAATTAAATGAAACCAGGATTTAGTTTGTTGAACCTGCCGACGGTGGCTTGGCTACTTACCATATTTTAATGACAATCTGTCACCTATTTTGTAAGCGGTGATGGGTCATTTATAGGGAAAATACCTCATTTAAATCCACTTTAAATTTATTGCCACTTATTATATACTGTAAGGGAAAAAATTCCACTTAGATAAGTTTTTTTGTTTTTTTTTTCAATCTCTTAGCTAAATGTTCCATTTTCTTTTGGTCTTTACAACCCCATATTTTTTAACCCGGACATAAGAAACGTATTATTCAATTACGTAGGTTATTCAAAAAATATTATTGAATAAAAGTTTTTTTGTTTTTTTTAGTAATTTATTAAAATAATGCTAAAAATGGCACGTCACATGTTTTTTAAGCAACTACCAACTTACAAAGGTTTTGTATAATGAAGTACTATATTAGAAGATCCCGAGGCCATCTTCTTTTCAGGCGCCTTGGAGGGTTATCAGGAATGGAATGAGAAGCAAGTTGTGATACTAATGGATTTGAATGGTTGCGGGGTTTGCTCATAACAAATCTTTTTTTTTCTTTATTTACAATTTATTGAAATTTTCAACTGTACAAATGTGTCGTCTAGTTGCAAAACCGGCCAACTCCTCAATTTTGAGAAATACGTTTTTTCTGTTTTCTGAGTCCTAAGATACATTTTCCATCTATTGGAAACAAGAAACCTCGCAAAAACCCGTGAAATCCTTGTTAAACCTGCGTTTGAAAAACACAGTGTGCTGCAAAACCGGCCAAATCCTTCCGTGAGCGAGTTTCGAAACCGGCCATCTCCACATCCACTAGATCGCGCTGTTGTTCCAGATCAAGAAGGCCTCTTATCAGGTAACTATCAGTCTCCTCCTGCTTTTCCTGTAGTTAACGTTTATGTTTTTATCGTTTCTTGCACTTTTCATTCGATCTTTATGGAGAAGTTTGTAGAAGAAGTTCCAGCAAATTTAGCAAGAAAAAGACAAAGAGACCATGCAACATGGAGAAGAAACAAAGCCCTCCAGATCGGGTTTTTATCCAAATTGAGAAGAAGTTAAAGAAAATCGAGACTCTCTTTCAGACTTCAGAGTTTTACGGCGTTCTCTCGGAAAGTGGAACTGTGTTCAAGCCAGGAAGAGACTACATAAAATCTTGATTGGAAGAGTCCCAGTAATGCCCTCCACAAACCCCCTCCACTATGGCAATTCAAAGTCACCCCAACAAAGAGATTTTTCATAACCAAACAAAATAATAAGGTGCTAGTTCAAGGGGAGGTTTTCTACAGATCGTTTGATACGAACGTCGTAGCATCAGCTGCTCAAGGAGGAAGCAGAGAAGTAGATGAGAGGGATGAAGAAGAATATCAGAAAGAAATGTGTGAGTCTGTTGAAGACGATAATACCGCAAGAGTATATGTTTCTGAATGTTTTATGTTTTTTTTCTAAATTACTTTTCTCGGAAATTCTTCTTCTTCTTCTTCTAGCACAACAGACAACCTATAGCGGCCCCTGGCTCTTTCAACTTCTGCCTTCCATTTCTCTCCGTCCATTTTTGGAACTTATTACTTTAAAAATATTTCTCGCCAGTTTTTCCGTCTAGATGTTTGTATTACACCACAACATTTCAGAGTTTAATTTTTTCAAATAATATTCACTTATTGAAGAAAGTTTTGTTCATTTGCATCCCAAAAAAAAAAAAACAATATTTTCATTAAATTTAGTTATTTTTAAGTTCTAATTCATTGCAAAACCGGCCAACTCCAAAATGAGTTGCAAAAGTTGCCAAATCCAAAATAAAAAATTGAGTAACTCACCCACTCCACTTGCCCCTTCCATTTCAAAAAGTGCTTTCAAACACACTACCCTTGTGCCACTAAAAACCAAAGAGATTTTCTTCCTACTTCGTTTTAGTGTGATGCAACAGAAAATCAGCTCTCCTGAAACATTTTGGTTTTTGGAGATGGCCGGTTTTGCAACTAGACGACACAAATATACATTAAGTAAATGTGTTAAAAACGCTTACAATAACATGGTAAAACTTGAAAGTAACTACTCATTAGTAGTACTTTAATAAAAATCTACACAAGAAGATCTCTAGGCCATCTTCTTTTCAGACGCCCCGGAGGATTATCGGGAATCGAGAGGGAAGAAAGTTGAGAAACTAGTGGATTTGAGTGGTTATGGAGCTTACTATGAAAGGATTGGTATCTGTTTTGGTCTAAATCAGCAACATATAGAACATTAAGATCTTCATGGATCAGTTTATGACAAAATAAGGAGCAGTGAGGATTTTTCGAAGGATTTTGGATTGTAAGGATTGGATACGGGATGAATTGGATGGTTTAGTAGAGCCCCAGAGCTCAACTCCGTAATGCCATATTGGTCTAATCACGGTCATGTAAATGAGTCTTTTATAATTAATTGGGAGCTTTGAACGTCATTACAAATCTAAAACCAAAAGTATCAACATTTCAAAAGAAAAGCTTTACCTGTGTTGTTGATAAGTATTATGAAAGAACGAAATCGATAAACCATAAGGCACTTAGATACTATTATATATATATACACAGT
This sequence comes from Euschistus heros, assembly GCA_003667255.2. NCBI lineage: Eukaryota > Metazoa > Arthropoda > Insecta > Hemiptera > Pentatomidae > Euschistus > Euschistus heros. The sequence continues at coordinate 7,691 of RCWM02001292.1, read as the reverse complement.
CGGAATCACTTGTATTATTTTCATTTGCAAACAGGCATTGGCACAGAGAGAGAAGCAGGCGTTATTCCCATAGGAAATTCATTTTTGCATGCGAAATCGGACTACTTTCTAACCGTTTACAGACTGAAGGTATTAGTTTTTGATTTCATTTGATAATTTCCCAAATTACCAGAAAGTCCATCATTATTCTCAAACAGCTCCAAAGACATCGTGACCCCTTTCCCCGAAGTACCCGCCAACTTCTTGTATCCTCTATCATTTTTCCCCACTTTGATTACGTGTGCTTGGTGTATGGGGGGGGGGCTGTCTGTTGAGCTAGAGATGAGACTAAGGAGACTAATGAATAGCTTCATGAGATTTATCTTTAGTGTCAACAGACGGTCTCACGTATCTTGCCGGTACAATGAGCTAGGGTGGCTTTCCCCCGATTTTCGACGGCAATACTTCCTCGGCACTTTCCTTTTCCAGTCATTAAAAACCAATAAACCTTCCTATATCCTAGACCTACTAACTCTGGGTTCCTCCATTCACCACCTGAATACAAGATCCCAACCTTCCAACCTATATACCCCCTCACATAGAACTGCCTCCTTTGAAAAATCCTTCGTCATCCGTGCTACCTCTTTTTGGAATTCCTTACCTATCCGTATTCGCATAGCCTCTTCCTTAACTTCTTTTAAACATCTTTTATTTATTCATCTCCTCGATCTTCAATCATCCACAAAAATGTAAATGTATCTAAGTGTGCTATACTTTTTACTGTTGATTGTTTTGTTTTTTATTTTGTTTTTTTTATTTATTTATTTTTTACTCAACTTTAATTTTTTTTATTTTATTTTATTTTTTCTTCTCACTTCTTTTTTTTTCTCATAATTTAATTTTTAACACCGATGTGCTGAGTTTTAACTAATCTCAGTCAGACAATTTTACCTATTATTGTGCACTTTAATCATTCTTAGGGGACAGTCTGTCCCAGAATAAAGTTTATTTTTCATTTCATTTTCATTTATTAATATTTCTAAAACAATAGTACAATGAAGCCTTTCATATCTTATATCATTCTCTCTAACATGTTTGTGACTGAAGGTATATTGGCTTGCGTAGGTGACAATCGTTTCCAGAATGCCATTAGTAAATTTGACAACCATTCAATTGCAGTTCTTTCTCAGTGAACGTTCCCTTTGACTTCAGGAAGCTTAATAGTAATGTTGTTATCATAAAGTAATCTTCACAAGATTAATAAAGAATTAGATGAAGGTAGAGTCATATCAAAGTGTAAACTAGAGTTGGGCGATAGTCGATATTTAGTACTATCGATAGGCCGATACTATCGGTTGAGAACCATCGATTGCTATCGATAGGTTTTCGATGGTTGCTTCTTTTTTTTCCAAAGCTATTCAATAAAGAATTTCAACTAATTTCATTAAATTCAATTATCTACTTACTAGTTGAAATTTGCAGGATTATAAATTATAAGATTATATAATAATGGTGAGAGAAAACAACTAATTTATTTCAATTAAAAAAAATTATTTACAATTTACATGGCTACAATAATAATGAACATATCAAATCTTCAGAAAAGAAAAATAACGAAATAGTTAATTTTAAGAGTCAAGTGTGCTCCTTGAGCCACATATTTCCCAAAAGAAAAACTAGCATTTCTGCTTTCTTTTGGCTTAATCTTTGAGAGAACACTTGAGTTCTAGGAATTCAATTTCAAAAGAACTCGACACTGGACAGAGGCAGATCAGCATAATTCCGTGAGTTTCAAAACTAAAGGGTAAAAAAAATCTATCGATAGTCGACACCATCGATAGGCGTGACACATCGATATATCGATGGTAACTATCGACTATCGCTCAACCCTAGTGTAAACATATAAACTCTTCGTCATCTTGCTAAATTAGTCCCGTCAATAAAGGATTATAGAGTGCACTGTCTGTAATCCAAGGTTTTTCTTCGGAAACATGTGTAGTGAGAAAGTAGACATACTAAAAGTCTGGAGTTTCCCGGCATGGGGACGGGAAAGGGGGCGGAGCGGAAGATCCCTTTTTTTGGTTTTGCGCTCATATCTCGAAAACGGTGCATAATATACAAAACTATTCACTAAATGAATGTTAATTAAACTCTCTACAACTTTTATTATATACACATTTTTCATATTCTGTACTGCTTCCAAGATATACGCTTGGCAAATGTGAACATTTTCGAAAAAAACATTTTCACCTCACGTTATCTATTAAACATCCCTCTATATGTTCTAAAACGTTCATTCTGCAACAAAAGTTTTCATAAATAATATTGTAGAACATTAAATGTTCTTCGAAATACACATATGTACACCAATTTATCTTCAACCTGTCAAAAGTTACATAAATTTTTACTTTTCATGGAAAACATACTAAAAATCCTTCACACTTGCCCAGCGTATATCTCGAAAACGGTACATAATAGGAAAAAAATGAATAAAATAAAAGTTATAGAGAATTAAATTAACTTTAATTAGGTAATCAGTCATGTTTTGCATACGACGTACAGTTTTCGAGATATGAGCGTAAAACCAAAACAAGGGACCTTCCGCTCCCCCACTTCCTGTTTCGAGGCTCGAAAGCTCCAGGACTTTTAGTATGTTTACTTTCTAACTAGCCTGAACAGATTTCCGAAGAAAAACCTTTTGATTACAGAAAACCCACTCTACACCCCATTTCAGGCCTTCATTGACTGGACTAAATATGCCACCATTCAGGGAAATAAGTAAAAGTATTGTAAGGTGCAGATTCATCCATTAATTACACAGGCCAACAAAAAAAATGTTTTTGAAAACTTTTTTTACTTTAATAACTGATTTTTAGATTTTTGTGTGCTTAATCCAAATCTGGTCTTAGTTTTTTTGCATCACCCTTAGTTTTTGAGAAATTTGCTTTTTTATACAATTTACAATAACTGTTTCATGTAAATATAAAGCATTATATAACTGTTTCATGAGGCCTAACTTTATATGTAGAGGTAGTAAGAGAATGTTTCTAGGATCTACAAGGTTTTTGCGGAGAATGTTCTTCTCGCCGGGTTTTAAAGGCTCCCTCACAGGTCAGTTCTTTCTGCACCAATGTTGATCCCTTGCTCTACTATCCCATTCACACAAAAAACATGGAAATTTGGTAAAACCGCCTTGCTGACCAAGAAGCATGCATGTTACTATCAAGTCACTACCTATCATCCAACCATGAGCCGAATAGCCAATTTTATTCAACACTATTACTATTTTTCATAGCTCTCTTTCATATATACAGAATTTGGAAGAATCAATAAACAGCCTCCAGTCTTCTTTTTTGTATTCAACACCAAACTCTTTAATCAGACCTGGAATGTCTGAGCAGTACACTAAATCACCTAGTTCAAAAAATTTCGATAACTGCTGCTCACTCTTCCTATACACATATATGCTAGTTCCAACTGTCAATAAGTTCTCTTCTTTTAGTCTAAAACCAAGCAATTCAGCTTTTTCTTTTGTTAACCCAAGATCCCTAACTAAGTCGTTAAGCTCAATCTGTGTAAACAGTTTAGGCTCTATATTTGCTATAGCACATTGGAAATCTTCTACATCCAGCACAAATTATTGTACAATAAAAATATTTATTTATTATTCTGTAATAAATCAAAAAATTTAATATATTGATGTGCAAATGTGAAAAAATGGTAGGTGATACGGCTTAATAAGTGTCATATTTGGATTTAGCACCCTAAAAAACAGAATAATAAGGTGATTTAACTATAACAGTTTTTTCATCGTTGGGCTGTATTATTAAAGGAAGAAATAATTATATGAAGACTAAATAAAATATAAAATAAAATAAAAAAAGTATATATTAAAGGTAAAAAATAATGGTATAACATTACAACTAGCGTTACCTTTAGCGTAGAATAATGATGAGTCACGTTTCGGTATGAAAGGTGATATTACCATAAATGCAAGGCGAGTACGATGAAATACCAGAGGTGCATAGGTTGCACCTCATCATATTGCACATCTTAAATGCAACTTCTCATTTTTTAAGGAATGTTTTTCAGTCATTGCTTCAAATGCCAGAAACGTATATATGATATTAGAGAGAATTTAATGCTCTACAATTTTGACAGTCATTTTTTCTGAGGACCGATCGTGGAAGGTACTGGAAGCAAATGTTTGGTAAAATGTGAGGCATTTGTTTTTTCCCGAAAATCACCGATTTTAAATAACTTATATCTCAATAATCGTTGGAATTTCGACAAATTTATATATGATTGATTTTATAGGAAATTTAATTAGCTTTAATTTTGATCTGTAACATATTTTTCTAGAGTTAAGTGTTTCGAGTTATGATTTAAAAACCAAAAATAATTAACTTCTCCCCTCCCTCCCACTGTTAGCTCACCCCCCAGGTGCGGGTACATTTAGTATGTTTATCTTATAACTATTCCTAACGAAGCTATGACGTCAAAAATCGCATATTTCATGCACTCTACAATATTTTATTATTGACTAGACTAATTGTATTGTAAAATACATAGCTTTTATAAGGTGTATTACAAAGCAATATAATCTCCCATCATTATTTATTTAAAAAACATATAATGCTAACATGATTTTCTAAATAGGTGACGTTCCATGGCTATTGCCACATTTTCAAGCCCCTTCTGTGTCCATTTATATTTGGATGCAATTGCAGTAAGTGACATGGATAGATAGTATGTGGTATGTGATCCATAATTAAAGTTCTAAAGAGATTTGTCGTTATTTAAGAAAAATGACAATAAGATGCAATACTGGTGACAAGACTTTTTTAGTCGTTAAACAATTTTTGTTCATCAGACGGATCCGAATATAAATGGACATAGAAAATGTGGTGCTTGAAAATGTGGCAATAGCCATGAAACGTAGCCCATTTAGAAAATCATGTTAGCATTATATGTTTTTAAAATAAATAATGATGGGAGATTATATTGCTTTGTAATACACCTTATATACTAAACTCTCCTTTGGTTGTATATATCATATAATACATCGCATTTTTTTTTATTTTTCTCTTCTGGAGTAACCCTGCAGAAGAGGCGTTTATTTTATAATTGTGCATACACCATGCAAAAAGCATATTATATGCATACAGTGTTTTAAATAGCGTTTCTTCTGATTCAAATCAATATGTTTAAGATTCAATAGCTTTCAACAAAAATAAAATAATACTGAATAAATGAATAAACTGGAAAAGGAACGAGGAAAAATAAAAAAACATTGCGAATGTCAACTGGTTGATGCACTACAAAATTTTTCATTTAGTCTTTGTGTATTTTCAAAATATTTCAGTATTCCATACGTCCGGTATAAAGGTTCTTGTTGAAGAGGCCATGTATAATACATCGCTTAGCTAACGAAATATAAGAAAAAAAAAAAAAAGAAGCGATTTTTCATATTCGTTAGTTTTACATAGTGTCGACAATATCTTGTATGTTATTACCAGATATCAATCATAGGATATATGATATAGAATAGGAGGTCCATAGTTTTCTAGTGTAGCGTTTCTTTCACACATGATAAGTGTAACGTTTTGGCACGTTCTAGTTTTGTTGCTGTTGCTCGGATCGAAAATTTATCAGCAGTTACCTCATCAGAAATTAATTGGAGAATATTTTTTGTTATATAACATAAGTCTCTAGGACTAACCGTTTAGGGGGTATGTTGGTTTGAATGAAAAAATCACGTTTCGTCTATAATTTTTTCAGTGTTCGGGCTTTTTTGACACTATCTAGTTGTGTTGATGTTGCGCGTAACGAAAATTTATCGAAAAGATTTCTCATCTGACGTATTATATTTAAAAACAGTAGAGTATAGATTAATACGTCCGTGATATATCGTTTTTCTTAGTCAGGGAGAAATTGAAGGTTTTTTTATCTATTCCTTTGATAATAACCTAGAGGTTAAACATATTTGAGCCCGTAATTTTGAACTTTCTGGTCGTATTTATATCTATGTGGTCTCATTTCTAGACACGGGTTTATTTATAGACATTAATACACCGAGGCTGGTGATATTCAGCTAAAATCAATTCTCATTAGCGGGCTCGAACCTAGTTATGGTTACAAATAACAGGAGTTAGTGGAACAGCTAGTGCTGTAACCATCGGGGCAAAAAACATAATCAACACTGCCTTCACTAAATCCGTTTTCATTAACGCACCCTCAACCCACTCCCCACAAAATTATCTATGTTACAACATACTCCAAGTATAACAACAGTCTAGGACCATGTTCATATTTTGATACTTCTAAGGTGTTATTTTTTCTAAATGTTGATCATAATGGTAAATAAAATGACCGATTTGTATCAAGATAACATTTAAAAAAAATTAAATATTTTAAATAATTTTCTCTTATCAACATAATATTTCTTATTTTAAAGTTTTAATATTATTTTTCTCACTGCCTATTATTTGAATAACCCTTTTATATCTATACAGGACCAGCGTTTTTTTTTATATATATGTTTAGTATAATTAATTTTAGGCTATTTTCTACTTGTATTATTTTTGGCTTCGGAGTTTTTATTATGAAAATAACCATAAATTCAATAAAGACTCGGGAGTGAAAATAATATATAAAATATAAAATAGCCTAAAATTAAATATTTATGAATTACTATAAATAATAAAACCGTTCAAAACCGATCCAGATTTTTTTGTTTAAATAACCAAATAAGCATTTCCAATTGCCTCTTTTTAAATTTGTTTATAATAGAAACGGAAAAATCCAATGAGTCATAGGGGAAATCCCAAAGTAAAAATCCCAAAAAATTAACCTAGTTGGCCCTTCCCCCTTCCATTATGGATATATTTCAAATATCTGTCAGATCTCCTCAGATGAGTACCAATATTTGATTTCTTGTCTTGCATCTTTGAATACTTTAATATATATAACCCATGTAACATAGTGCTGATATGTAGAAAATTTTGTGTTTTAAAACTAAAGATGACAGTTTAGCATTCGAAACTTGTATTCTAATAAAATAAACCCAATAGAAGTGGCAATTAATTCATCAATCCTAATTTACACCTTTAAATCCGGATGGAAGGTATTATCAACAAGTGTTAACATGTCAAAGATGCGAAGAAAGTGAACAAAGATTAGTCAAAAAATAGCTAATAGGACCACTTTTCAATCATTTCAAAGTTTCGAATGCTAAACAGTCATCTTCTGTTCTAAAACATGCATAATTTTCAACACATCAGTACTATGTTACATGGATTACATACACTTAAGTTTTCAAAAATGTAAGACAAGAAATCAAACATTAGTACTCAACTCAGGAGATCTGAGGGATATCTGAAATATATCCATCGTGGAAAGGGAAGGGAGCAGGTAGATTAAATTTTTGAGGTTTACTACGGGCTTTCCCTTATGGTTCTTTGGATTTTTCCGTTTCTATTGAAAAAAATTATGTATATTCTTGTCTTACATTTTTGAAAACTTTAATCATTATAATCCATGTAACGTAGTGCTGATGTGTTGAAAATTTTGTACATTTTAGAACTGAAGATGAATGTTTAGCATTCGAAACTAGTATTTTAACAAAATAATTCTAATAGAAGTGGCAATTAATTCGTCAATCTTAATAGTGAATTATTTGATTTTCGATTATACATTTTTTTTTTTTTTTT
>RCWM02001293.1:0-51202 GCA_003667255.2 Euschistus heros | reverse complement strand
TCTATCTATATAAATAAAAATGAATCGCCAAATGTGTTGCTAAGCGTAAAACTCGAAAACGCTCGACCAATTCGGCTAATTTTTTTTTTTTTTTTTAACTTTATGTTTAGGCACAAGAAAGGTTTTTATCTATCTATATAAATAAAAATGAATCGCCAAATGTGTTGCTAAGCGTAAAACTCGAGAACGGCTCGACCAAATCGGCTAATTTTTTTTTAACGTTATTTTTAGGCGCAAGGAAGGTTTTCATCTATCTATATAAATAAAAATTAATCGCCAAATGTGCTGCTAAGCGTATAACTCGAGAACGGCTCGACCAATCGGCTAATTTTTTTTTTTTTAACGTTATGTTTAGGCGCAAGGAAGGTTTTTATCTATCTATATAAATAAAAATGAGTCGCCAAATGTGTTGCTAAGCGTAAAACTCGAGAACGCTCGACCAATTCGGCTAATTTTTTTTTTTAACGTTATGTTTAGGCACAAGGAAGGTTTTTATCTATCTATATAAATAAATATGAATCGCCAAATGTGTTGCTAAGCGTAAAACTGGAGAACAGCTCGACCAAATCGGCTAATTATTTTTTTTTTTTAACGTTATGTTTAGGCGCAAGGAAGGTTTTTATCTTAATATATAAATAAAAATGAATCGCCAAATGTGTTGCTAAGCGTAAAACTCGAGAACGGCTCGACCAAATTTGCTATTTTTTTTTTTTTAACGTTATGTTTAGGCACAAGGAAGGTTTTTATCTATCTATATAATTAAAAATGAATCGCCAAATGTGTTGCTAAGCGTAAAACTCGAGAACGGCTCGACCGAATCGGCTATTTTTTTTTTAACGTTATGTTTAGGCACATGGAAGGTTTTTATCTATCTATATAAATAAAAATGAATCGCCAAATGTGTTGCTAAGCGTAAAACTCGAGAACGGCTCAACCATATCGGCTAATTTTTTTTTTTTAAACGTTATGTTTAGGCACAAGGAAGGTTTTTATCTATCTATTATAAATAAAAATGAATCGCCAAATGTGTTTGCTAAGCGTAAAACTCGAGAACGGCTCAACCAAATCGGCTATTTTTTTTTTTTTTTTTAACGTTATGTTTAGGCACAAGGAAGGTTTTTATCTATCTATATAAATAAAAATGAATCGCCAAATGTGTTGCTAAGCGTAAAACTCGAGAACGGCTCGACCAAATCGGCTAATTTTTTTTTTTTAACGTTATGTTTAGGCGCAAAGAAAGTTTTTATCTATCTAAATAAATAAAAATGAATCGCGAAATGTGTTGCTAAGCGTCAAACTCGAGAACGGCTCGACCAAATCGGCTAATTTTTTTTTTTTTTTTTAACGTTATGTTTAGGCGCAAGGAAGGTTTTTATCTATCTATATAAATAAAAATGAATCGCCAAATGTGTTGCTAAGCGTAAAACTCGAAAACGCTCGACCAATTCGGCTAATTTTTTTTTTTTTTTTTAACTTTATGTTTTTGGCACAAAGAAGGTTTTTATCTATCTATATAAATAAAAAAATGAATCGCCAAATGTGTTGCTAAGCGTAAAACTCGAGAACGGCTCGACCAAATCGGCTAATTTTTTTTTTTTTAACGTTATGTTTAGGCGCAAGGAAGGTTTTTATCTATCTATATAAATAAAAATGAATCGCCAAATGTGTTGCTAAGCGTAAAACTCGAGAACGGCTCGACCAAATCGGCTAATTTTTTTTTTTAACGTTATGTTTAGGCGCAAGGAAGGTTTTTATCTATCTATATAAATAAAAATGAATCGCCAAATGTGTTGCTAAGCGTAAAACTCGAGAACGCTCGACCAATTCGGCTAATTTTTTTTTTTTTTTTTTTAACGTTATGTTTAGGCACAAGAAGGTTTTTATCTATCTATATAAATAAAAATGAATCGCCAAATGTGTTGCTAAGCGTAAAACTCGAGAACGGCTCGACCAAATCGGCTAATTTTTTTTTTAACGTTATGTTTAGGCGCAAGGAAGGTTTTTATCCATCTATATAAATAAAAATGAATCGCCAAATGTGTTGCTAAGCGTAAAACTCGAGAACGGCTCGACCAAATCGGCTATTTTTTTTTTTTTAAAACGTTATGTTTAGGCGCAAGGAAGGTTTTTATCTATCTATATAAATAAAAATGAATCGCCAAATGTGTTGCTAAGCGTAAGACTCGAGAACGCTCGACCAATTGGGCTAATTTTTTTTTTAACGTTATCTTTAGGCTCAAGGAAGCTTTTATCTATCTATTTAAATTAAAATGAATCGCCAAATGTGTTGCTGAGCGTTAAACTCGAGAACGGCTCGACCAATTCGGCTAATTTTTTTTTAACGTTATGTTTAGGCACAAGGAAGGTTTTTATCTATCTATATAAATAAAAAATGAATCGCCAAATGTGTTGCTAAGCGTAAAACTTGAGAACGGCTCGACCAAATCGGCTAATTTTTTTTTTAACGTTATGTTTAGGCACAAGGAACGTTTTTATCTATCTATATAAATAAAAATGAATCGCCAAATGTGTTGCTAAGCGTAAAACTCGAGAACGCTCGACCAATTCGGCTAATTTTTTTTTTAACGTTATCTTTAGGCACAAGGAAGGTTTTTATCTATCTATTTAAATTAAGATGAATCTACAAATGTGTTGCTGAGCGTTAAACTCGAGAACGGCTCGACCAATTCGACTAATTTTTTTTTTAACGTTATGTTTAGGCACAAGGAAGGCTTTTATCTATCTATATAAATAAAAATGAATCGCCAAACGTGTTGCTAAGCGTAAAACTTGAGAACGGCTCGACCAAATCGGCTAATTTTTTTTTTTAACGTTATGTTTAGGCACAAGGAAGGTTTTTATCTGTCTATATAAATAAAAATGAATCGCCAATGTGTTGCTAAGCGTAAAACTCGAGAACGGCTCGACCAAATCGGCTAATTTTTTTTTTTTTTAACGTTATGTTTAGGCGCAAGGAAGGTTTTTATCTATCTATATAAATAAAAATGAATCGCCAAATGTGTTGCTAAGCGTAAGACTCGAGAACGCTCGACCAATTCGGCTAATTTTTTTTTTAACGTTATCTTTAGGCACAAGGAAGGTTTTTATCTATCTATTTAAATTAAAATGAATCGCCAAATGTGTTGCTGAGCGTTAAACTCGAGAACGGCTCGACCAATTCGACTAATTTTTTTTTTAACGTTATGTTTAGGCACAAGGAAGGCTTTTATCTATCTATATAAATAAAAATGAATCGCCAAACGTGTTGCTAAGCGTAAAACTTGAGAACGGCTCGACCAAATCGGCTAATTTTTTTTTTAACGTTATGTTTAGGCACAAGGAACGTTTTTATCTATCTATATAAATAAAAATGAATCGCCAAATGTGTTGCTAAGCGTAAAACTCGAGAACGGCTCAACCAAATCGGCTATTTTTTTTTTTTTTAACGTTATGTTTAGGCACAAGGAAGGTTTTTTTCTATCTATATAAATAAAAATGAATCGCCAAATGTGTTGCTAAGCGTAAAACTCGAGAACGGCTCCACCAATTCGGCTAATTTTTTTTTTAACGTTTTTGTTTGAGCACACGGTCAGTCGTTGAGTGTTTGGGGCGTCAATCTGCAAAACCCATGCTTCTCTTATGGACAGTTGTATCTTGTCTGCTCTCGCGTCGTAAAACTTTATTACAGCTTTATTTATTTATGCGCCAAGTAATCAAACAAAAAATATCGTGTACCATAAGGCATTAAAATGAAAATACCAGATTACACTACTAAAGTCTTGCAATGTACAAAATAGAAAACATATTTGTAAGCAATCGTTGTTTATTATGGAGACATAAATCTATAAATAAAGTGATCACTCTGACATGTTTTATTACTGTGAAGGGACAATAACTTTTGACAGAACAAAGTCTGTCGGGGAGGATCTATTTACATAAAAAATCAATGTTGTGTTGTTTCAGAGAAAATAGGGCGGGACTACGTCTGCCGGGGCAGCTAGTTTTAAATAAAAATTGATGATGCCTAATACACTGCGTACACCAGATTTATCACTAGGTCTTTGAAGGTTTTTAATCGCTACTAAATTTTCATGGGCCAGTGAAATCTTGTTTTTCTGAATAAAATGTCCAAGATATTTTACCGAACCAGCAGCAAACTTGCATTTGTCCACATAAAACTTAAAGCCTTCTTTCTGCAGAACTAGTATCAACTGCTCAATATGATGAATAGAGTCCTGCCAGGTCTTTGAAAATACTAAGATATCGTCAATATAATTTATAGTGAAGTCATCCAAATAATTGCGTCTTAGGATGTTTGAGAGAGTCCGCTGGAAAATCGGAGGGGCATTTTTAAATCCAAAGGGTAAGACTTTGAACATGAACTTTCCAAACTTAGAAATAAATGATGTTTTTTCTCGATCTTCTTTTTTTAATGCAATACACCACAATGAATTTATATCAAGAGCAGAAAAATGTTTACAATTAGATATTTTGTCTATCACATCGTTCACCATCGGAAACGGGAAACATTCTGGAATTACTATTTTATCTAATCTACGAAAATCGATACATAATCTTGTCCGGCGACCATCTTCTTTTTTGTATGCCAGTGTAACAAGAGAGGCAAACGGTGAATCCGAATCTTCAATCAGGCTAGCCTCTAGTTGCAGTTTAATTTGTGTCTTTATTTGTTTTTCATCTATTATTGAACATTAATAAGGTCGTGAAATAATGTACTCATTTGTCTTCAATTTCATCTCGGCTTCTCTAGAACGAATTGTGCCAACATCAAATTTATATTTGGTAAAATAAAAACTTCGTCATTGGTTAAAACGCTATCATCAACAATTTTAATCTTTGCTAAAGCACTGCCATTAATTACAGTATTATTATCTAAATAAATTAGTTCATTTTTATTATTTTCTTCGTAGTATACTTAATTTTTCATTTTGCAAAAGTTTAAACTTAGTGATGGCATCGAGAGTTTTTCTCAGTTCAGATGAGTCTACTGCAACATTGAAGTAAACTCATCAATCTAAATGTAAACAAGGTAAGAAATTATTCACAGATTCAGTTCGCAACAAACAACTAAGGAACTTGGCTGCTAAATATATTTAAGCATATGTAGAAGTCAACAGGGAAGCTGTTAAGAAATACAGGACAAATCATCCTGAAATTAGCAGAAAAGTGTTAACAAACATAAACAGAGCCAACCCAAAGTTAAAGTGTATGCTGTACACACATATTCTTAGATTCACCCAAATATACGTAGAGGGACTGTACAGAAGTATAAGAAAACCCATCCTGAAATCCATAGAAAGTCTTAAAAAAAAATTATCAGAAAATAATCCTCATGTCAAACGTGTAGCTGTAACAAAACACGATGAAAGATTTTTAATGAAAAGGTTACAGCCTGTAATACCCAAAAACTGAAGTAAAAGACAAAACAGTCGATATTGGACAACGGTCTACTTGAAATTGGCCAACTCCAGAAAATATTTCATGAACATAACAAGTATATCAAGGACTTCAAAGTTGCTGTTAAGTCTGTTCCCAAAAATATCCAGGTAGTTATCGGTGCTAACATAAACCCTTCAAATGGTCACTCAGGAAGTTATGATACTCCTACCACTAACGAAGTTGCTGTCTTGATTGTTGGCCAGGTGTTTGAAAAGCAAGACATTATTCTCCACAGTAGGGACGAAAACCTGATAAGAATCAGTGAGTTCTATCAAGGGTACATCCCTCAATGTGACCCAAACACCAATACACCACTTAAGAAAACTGTGTCTGCAGGGGATATAGTAGGGATATAGTATGCCAGAACGCTGAGAAACCCATACTGTTATGAAATACTCGTTTTATTTTTAGCATATTTATCACTATAACTCCGAAACTATTTGTTTGATTCAACATTAATTTTTTTATCTGAAAACCAATTAAATTTGCTATAAGATCATATATATGAAATTTTAATTCCGTGAAATTCCTGTGGCAGCCCTATGAACATGTCAAAATCGTCACATTTTGTCAAAACATACATATTTAGAGTTTTGGGGTGGGTATTTCACGGAATTTGATCAGAATAAGGTCGTTTTGAAAATTTAATTGTTTTCCAGATGAAAAAATTAATTTTTGAATCAAACAAACAGTTTCGGAGTTATGGCGATAAATGTGTCGGAAAAAGACGAGAACTTCATAACAGAATGGGTTTCTCACCGTTCTGGCATGTGTTTTTTACGAAACTTTATCAAAATTTAATATATGAGTTCTTATAGTAAACTAGCATCCCCTTCGCCCGCTCTTATATGTAACGAACTTAGATAGGGGTCAATCCATTTCAAATCACCCAATACAAATATAGTTTGTTGCCCAACATTTTTAATTTTCCTGATTCTTTTATCATGGATTCCCTATGGGTAGGCATTAACAAAACTCCAATTTAAAAAAATTTACAAGCCATATTTTTTATTTGACAGCCATATTAAAATGACGATTTAGTGAATTTTATGAAAAAACGAGGTTTGCGGAAAATTTAATTGCGAAGTCATTTTTAAAGATATCAGAATAATTTAAAACCTAGTGTGTTCAGCATGAAATGGCCTTCAAAAGGACATTATTTTAATTTTCTTATTATGTAAGAAAGTTATTCAAACTCCTTCTCAAAAACACGGGAAAAAATTTAAATATCGTTAATTACAAGTAATATTTTATTTCTGTGTTGAGCACTTGTAATATTACCAGCAGCATAAGTTTTAGTCTTGAGAATGTACTCCTTTTTTCTCTACGGCTTTTCAAAGATGGCTGAAAGCAGGTTTTTGCCAATTTTCATGGGTCAATTTCTGAAAAGGGACTGAATGAAAATAAGTGAAAACTTTATCAAATGTTCTTTATACTAAGACAAATACACCACAAAAAAATTGTGACAGACTTAACTGTGTCTTGAGTTATAGAGTTTTGAATTTCAATAAAAACGCTACCTTTTTAATACACTCGTGCAATCCTAAATTAGCAACCAGAGGCTTGAAATTATCTTAATTGACAAGTTTAAATTATGGTTAATATATAAATTATTATTCAGAGTTTTAAAATAATGAACTAAGCTTATATTTAAAATGAATACTTCACTTAAAAATGTCCATTAATTAAAAAAAATATGTAAGTATATGATACAAGTATATTGTAAGTTAAAACCCATTGTAAAATGTCAACTGACACATCCGTTCTCATGAAGCAACAAGTTAATGTGGGTTTTATGTGTTTAGATTTGAATTCTTCCATGTCCAACTGCTTGCACAGCCTACATCCTTCCTATACCTACATGTTTCTCCAAGTGGTGACATGAACACCCCCTCCCTCTAATCTTCATTGCTATCTTCAAGAGTAAAAATGTGAATATTAAACTAATTCGTGGACTGGCTCTATGTCCAATCTGCGCATCAAAAATATTTGTAAATTTTTTCTTTGCCCTTTTGAATTAGTAGAGAAGAATCTGTTGCAGTAAGTGGAATCCATTTATGAAACTTAGGAATTGTCTCCTTTATGCAAATATAACAAAGCTTAACACAGAACAAAGCTTGACATTTTGCAAAAAAAAAAAAAAAAAAAATTGACAAAATTACGAGAGCAGTCAAGCGAAAACTGGGTGAATCCTTCTATAATGACTTAGAAACTCGGAATTGAAATGTTACAGAAACTTCAATATGTAAATATGACATACTCATTTCTAAAATGAAAGAAAAATTCAAAGTGTCTTGTGAAGATGAAGAAATTAAAATATATAGTCTATCGCCAAGTTCATAGTCTAAGAAAAAAATAGTTGAGGACTTTAGTGCATCTGAATACATAAGAAAGTTAACTAGGCAGCTTGCAACGGCTCAAAGTATCTTACCACATCTTACAAAAAGACAGGGCAACAGAATAAGTGAAGCTATTTTTTATTAACTGGGTTAATAAGTTATACGAAAATAGTTACTTATACCCTGGTAAAAAGGAATATGTTACAACAGTGATTGACAATGTCAAGGTGCAGAATCAGAAAAGGTTTATTCTTCTCTGACTAAATGAACTCAAGAGCATATATAAACAGAAATGTCCGGTTTACAAAATTGGTAGATCTATGTTTTACACTCTAAGACCTTCAGGGTTCATCAGGGACCCATAGTATAGTAGGTGTTTGCAAGCATCACCAAAACACAAAGCTTATGATAAAGGGAGCAAGGCTTAATGCAAATTATAAAGACCTCATAGCATTCATCGTATGTGATATTGAAAATGAAAAAGTTATGCTTGACGCCTATTCAGAATGTCCTGGACTAGATACTCTGTATTATAAGGTAGCGTTTTTATTGAAATTCACAGCTCTCTAACTCAGTTGAGTCTCAGTCACAAGTTTTTTGTGGTGTATTCTTCTTAGTATAAAGAACATTTGATAAAGTTTTCACTTATTTTCATTCAGTCAATGTCTTTTCAGAAATTGACCCATGAAAATTGGCAAAAACCTGCTTTCAGCCATCTTTGAAAAGCCGTAGAGATAAAAGGAGTACATTCTCAAGACTAAAACTTATGCTGCTGGTAATATTACAAGTGCTCAACACAGAAATAAAATATTACTTGTGAGTCTCTTTTCCTTTCTAAAAATTTATGGCCTTAAAAATTAACGATTTTTAAATTTTTTCCCGTGTTTTTGAGAAGGAGTTTGAATAACTTTCTTACATAATAAGAAAATTAAAATAATTTCCTTTTGAAGGCCATTTCATGCTGAACACACTAGGTTTTAAATTATTCTGATATCTTTAAAAATGACTTCGCAATTAAATTTCCGCACACCCCGTTTTTTAATAAAATTCATTAAATCATCATTTTAAAATGGCTATCAAATAAAAAATATGGCTTGTAAATTTTTTTCAATTGGAGTTTTGTTAATGCCCACCCATAGGGAATCCATGATAAAAGAATCAGGAAATTTAAAAATGTTGAGCAACACGGATTGGGTAATTTGAAATGGATTGACCCTAGGTTTAACTAATAACAGAATTTTTATTTTTTAACAATAAAAATCTTATAATGCAGTTGAGAATTATTTTCTCACAATATTTCTATACATTTTCACTCAAAGCTGTATCCCGTTATTATTGCAGTGATTTACTCAAAAGCATTATTAGATATTCAATCTTTAAATTTAATCTATGAGTTGGTAATTTAGATGGGCAGAGACGATTTAGGAAAAAACTCTGGCGGATAATGAACTGCATTATCAGTGTTTACAACCCTATCAATTGAGATATTCTCAATGTCACAATTTACTTTTTCAATAATGATGTTGTTAATATTCTCTACTATGGTATTCGTAGGTAATATTACTGCTCTTTCACACAACCAATGGTACAATTTATTAAATAAACCTGAAAAATGAATTTGAAATCATTGAAATATTAGTCTTTTTTAAACCTTCATCAAAAGCTATGGTTAGGTCACCCATTTTTTAAACACAATATAAAAAAAAAAAATCGATATTTTGATAAGTCAATAATGTTTAGTGCAGCAAAAATAATTTTATTGATTTCATTTGGTTGGATTTTAATTTCTATCTAACTATAAATGTTAATGACAGAGTGGCAAACTTCTGCCACTTAACACTGAATTCAATTTGTTATTATAGTAAACTATACTATTTAAAATCTTCCTAGAATTATGAAGATTTTGTAGTTAAAATTTGGTACAGAGGGGTTTAATATATTTACCATTGCAAACTCTGGTGTAGAAGGCCGCTAACCACATATCGTTCGATTATGAAACATCCCTAGGATCCGCACGTCACACTAAATATTTATAGCTTTTTTCATAACAATTTATTAGAATCAAGCCAATTTATTATCAATTAAATATATATATATATATATATATATATATATATATATATATATATATATATATATATATACGAGGGTAAGTCAATAATTATCCGCAATATAGCTATATTTTTGTTTATGTTGGCAGTACTGTTCTTTTGTGTTGATGGCGCATGCTTTGTTTATTCGTTGTTATGTTTATGTGCGTATCAAGCTGGTAGGTTAGTTTTGTTATCGCTGTCGTGCTGTTAATAATGGCCGCTCCACTTTCTATTTGCACCAAAGAAGAGCAACGTTCAGTGATCCGTTTTTTGTGGTCGGAAGGTGTATCGGGGGCCGAAATTCATCGAAGACTTTTGGTACAGTACGGGAACAATTGTTTGCCACAACGGAGTGTCTATGAATGGATTGAAAAATTCAAAATGGTCGCACAAGTGTTACGCAAAATGAAGGAGCTGGACGACCAGTTACCGCCATAAACGAGGAAAACATTGAGCGTTCACGTGAAATGATTCTCTCAGACAGACGGATAACTGTTGACGGCGTGGCAAATCGTCTGCAAATTAGCCACGGTTCTGCCTACGAAATCATTTACAGCAGACTTGGGTATCATAAAGTTTGTGCAAGATGGGTTCCAAAACAACTGACACAGTTGCATAAACAAACGCGCTTGGACGTGTGCACAAAACATTTGGATCGCTATGTTAACGAAGGGGACAACTTCTTAGACAGGATCGTTACTGGTGACGAAACATGGATCCATCATTACGAGCCGGAGAGTAAACGGCAGAGTATGGAATGGAAACATCCAAATTCGCCGTGCAAGAAAAAATTCAAAACCCAACCGTCCGCAGAAAAACTTATGCTTACGGTTTTTTAGGGACTCACAAGGTCCATTACTGGAACATTATCAGAAAGGGGCACAACAATAAACAGTGAACGTTACAGTGAGATGCTTACTGCTAAGCTGAAGCCTGCAATTCGAAGCAAACGCCGAGGACTGCTGTCAAAAGGCGTTGTGTTGTTGCACGACAATGCCCGTCCGCATACAGCTGCCCACACTGTGGAAACGCTTCAGAAACTCAATTTTGAAGTATTGAATCATCCTCCATATAGTCCTGATCTCGCTCCATCTGATTTTTCACTTGTTTGGTCCACTCAAACAGGCAATTAGGGGCCGTCGATTTGCCTCGGACGAAGCATTGAAAGAAGCGGTGCATTCCTGGCTCGCATCTCAACCCAAAACCTTCTTCCATGAGGGCTTCAGGAAACTTGAACAACGTTGGACCAAGTGCGTTGAAAAGCAAGGGGACTATGTCGAAAAATGATGTACTTGTAAGTTTCCTATTTCATTTCAATAAAATTTTATAACTATATTGCGGATAATTATTGACTTACCCTCGTATATATATATATATATATATATATCTATATATATATATATATATATTATTCTATTTTTTGAAGAGAAAAGATTTGACCCGGTTGGGATTCGAACCCAAGTTTCCACCTCTCTAGCGTGGCGCCTTATCCAACTAGGCCACCGGGGTCGTATCCGAACCAGGCAAATCCCTTCTCTTCAGTGATCCATAACCCCCGGGCACTCGCAAATCGCGATGTAATTCCGGGGATGAATGTTCATATTGAACATTACATTTAAATTTGGATCTCTTGACAATCCGTCACCGTTTTAAATATATGTAATTTTTCTTGATATTACTCAATATTATTAAATATATTATTCTATTTTTTGAAGAGAAAAGATTTGACCCGGTTGGGATTCGAACCCAAGTTTCCACCTCTCTAGCGTGGCGCCTTATCCAACTAGGCCACCGGGGGTCGTATCCGAACCAGGCAAATCCCTTCTCTTCAGTGATCCATAACCCCCGGGCACTCGCAAATCGAGATGTAATTCCGGGGATGAATGTTCATATTGAACATTACATTTAAATTTGGATCTCTTGACAATCCGTCACCGTTTTAAATATATGTAAGTTTTCTTGATATTACTCAATATTATTAAATATATTATTCTATTTTTTGAAGAGAAAAGATTTGACCCGGTTGGGATTCGAACCCAAGTTTCCACCTCTCTAGCGTGGCGCCTTATCCAACTAGGCCACCGGGGTCGTATCCGAACCAGGCAAATCCCTTCTCTTCAGTGATCCATAACCCCCGGGCACTCGCAAATCGCGATGTAATTCCGGGATGAATGTTCATATTGAACATTACATTTAAATTTGGATCTCTTGACAATCCGTCACCGTTTTAAATATATGTAAGTTTTCTTGATATTACTCAATATTATTAAATATATTATTCTATTTTTTGAAGAGAAAAGATTTGACCCGGTTGGGATTCGAACCCAAGTTTCCACCTCTCTAGCGTGGCGCCTTATCCAACTAGGCCACCGGGGTCGTATCCGAACCAGGCAAATCCCTTCTCTTCAAAAAATAGAATAATATATTTAATAATATTGAGTAATATCAAGAAAAAATACATATATTTAAAACGGTGACGGATTGTCAAGAGATCTAAATTTAAATGTAATGTTCAATATGAACATTCATCCCCGGAATTACATCGCGATTTGCGAGTGCCCGGGGGTTATGGATCACTGAAGAGAAGGGATTTGCCTGGTTCGGATACGACCCCGGTGGCCTAGTTGGATAAGGCGCCACGCTAGAGAGGTGGAAACTTGGGTTCGAATCCCAACCGGGTCAAATCTTTTCTCTTCAAAAAATAGAATAATATATTTAATAATATTGAGTAATATCAAGAAAAATTACATATATTTAAAACGGTGACGGATTGTCAAGAGATCCAAATTTAAATGTAATGTTCAATATGAACATTCATCCCCGGAATTACATCGCGATTTGCGAGTGCCCGGGGGTTATGGATCACTGAAGAGAAGGGATTTGCCTGGTTCGGATACGACCCCGGTGGCCTAGTTGGATAAGGCGCCACGCTAGAGAGGTGGAAACTTGGGTTCGAATCCCAACCGGGTCAAATCTTTTCTCAAATATATATATATAGAAGTAACTTACTTTCTGATGAAATAAAAATAATTTTTAGAAACAAAAACAAAACCGACTATTCAAGATTAAACCTATATATTTACAAACATAAATTAAACAATAAAAATGTTTAAAAATAATATTTTAATTGCTTCGAAACAAAAAGCATTAACTGACAATCAACGAAATTATCGATACTTATACACCTATTCATAATTTATGATCAGCTATTTTTGGAGTCGGTGCCAGCCAAGAAGGGCAGTCTATCTTGCTTTTGCAAAAAACTTGTGAATGGCAGGAAACAGCGGAGTGGCGGTGATGAAACAGTGGGAGCATCTTTACAATTACCAGCTTTCTTCCGAATTCTGTAAATTTTATTTGTTAGCAACGACTCCAAAAATAACTGATCATAAACTGATTATAAATAAGTATATAAGTATCGAGTGCCCCGGACGGCAGATTTTAGGGGGTGGCAAAATTTGAAAAGTTAATAAGAAAAGTAGTAATAAAGTAAGTTATTAATAACCTTTCCAGAACAAAAATAATACAATCTATATTGTTTAATTCTATTTTTTTTTTTCTTCATAATATATAAACATTATTATACTGTACTACGGAGGCATTGTATTTTAATGGTGTAGGAGGGTGGGGGGGCAAACTGATCTTTGCCCTCCCTGAGAAATCTCCTAGTTCCGGCCCTGTATGGGAAAGAAAAGGTTAAAATGAAAGTTGTTACAAATTTTATTTGCTTTTTTATGTATATGTGTTCCAAAAGTAACGTTTTCCGAGTTCCGATATTAAACAGCTAACAACATACAACTTTCACCCTCCCCTCCCCTCCACCCTAACTCCGAATATATTTTGAGGAAGACTTTTTATTAAATTTAGACCTAAGGGTGGTGAACAATATCCAGCAGTCAGATCTTTTTATTTTTGGAGTTAAATCTTCGATGCTAATTTTTGTACTATATCAGTGATACAAGTAAACTATAAACTGTTATAGCAAAAATATGCACTTTGAAAGTAATATCCTAAAAATAAAAGTTATCGTTTTAACATTAAGCGTTATGAGACACACCATTTTACAGCAAATCGTATTATTATTAGGATTGATAAATTGAATGCCACTTCTATTGAGATTATTTTATTTGAAAACTAGTTTCGAATGCTAAACATTCATCTTCAGTTCTAAAACATACAAAAATTGTTTCAACACATCAGTACTATGTTACATAGATAATATATACTAAAGTTTTTAAAAAGATCTAAGATCTTTAAAACGTGATTTATTCAATGAAAGTAAAGAATTAAATTACACGTAAATAAAACAGTAAGTTACAGCAAACAACAATTAAAATAGGTAAATGAAGGTTAAGATAAAGTAATAAACACAGATGATAAGTAATAAACAGATGATAAATAATTAACATATGATTGAAGGTTGCTCAACCTTACACCTCCCCCCTTGAGGTCGCTTCTTGAGGCGGTGGAAAGTATGTAAGGAGCTTGCTGGAGTGAAACAAGTTGGAGATCTTCTTCCTCTTACCGCTGGCTACTTCGTAGAAAGACGAGGAAATCTGTCTGACGACTGGGAATGGTCCGATTCGAACTAGATCAAGCTTGTTTCGTTTCAACTTATTTCCATTTTCGACGTATACCAAGTCACCAACGTTGAAATTATGCTCTTGTCTATTCTTATCAACCCGTTTCTTATTGATGTTGAAGTTTTTTGTTGAATTTTGGAAGGCTATCTTGCGGTCTTCTTCTAAAGAAGATGGAGTATTCCCATCAAGTGGAGATACGGAAGATTTTGGGCCGAGCAATAGATAAGATGGTGCAAAATGGGTAGAACTGTGGATAGTATTATTATATTCCTTTACACATTCTTCTGCCAAGTTTGACCATGCTCTTCTAGTATTATCGTTTATTTTACATCGCAGTCGATTAACTAATGTTTGATTTAATCGTTCACATACTTCAGAAATTGGGTTGAGTTTATACCTGTATATTGGTCTGTCAGTAGAATTGAGATATTATTTTGTTTAACTATGGGAATAAGTAAGTTAATGAAATCTTTAGCAGTTTGACCCTTTGTTGTTGAGATCCATGCATATCTTGTGAAGTGGTCAACGAGGATGTGCATGTACCGTTTGGAAGAGCGGTTCGCTCCAAAACCACCGACACACTCAAGCGACATGATCTAGAAAGGTTGTGTGGCTGGACCGAGACGGGATAGGAGGCCGATCGCACGACTCCGACGAACTTTGTTCTCAATACAAATCTTGCAGCTCTTACAGAAATCATGAATTGCTTTATCAAGATCCTTGAAGTAGTAATACGGTCTGATGGTTGCTATCATGTGGGCTGGATTGATATGGCCATAATGCTGATGAATAATTTTAAAAATTTCTTTTCCAGATGGTTGGGATACAAAAATTCTTGATTTCTTTTTAAATTTTCTTAAAATTATTCCTTGGTTGGATTCAATCTGTTCAGCTGTTTTCAGTTCCGAAAGATTCTCGGCTTGATCTTTTTTAATGGCTGACAAATCTATTGAATTGATGATCTGGATAGCATCTTCATTCTCGAAGTATTCGAGGACTGGATTTCTGGAAAGTAGATCAGCCAGAACGTTTTCTTTTTCTTTTTTGTAGATAATATTGAAATTAAACTGGGATAAATAAAGAATCAAATTTCCCAAAATCTCATCAGATCTGGCTTTCGTCTTTAGGTTTTCTAAGGGTTTGTGATCACTGCAAACCGTGAAGTGACGTCCAATTAAGTAGTATTGCCAAAACTTAATCGCTTCTTTAATAGATTTACATTCTAAGTGGATGACATCTAAACGTTTCTCTCGTTCTGAAAGTTTACGTGAGTAATAAGCGACAGGATGAAGTAGGCCGTCTTCTTGTGGCTGTTTAAGGGTCGCTCCGATACCTTTTAAACTTGCATCGGTCTCGATGAAGACAGGCTTGTCAATGTCATATATAGCCAGAATCGGGGAACTACACAAATAGTTCTTGATCATATTGAAAGTTTGTTCACATTCATCTGACCACTCGAATTTAACATCTTTCTTCAATAAACGATGCAGTGGTTCCAGTTTTACAGCACTGTTTTTTATGTACTTCAAATAAAAAAGCCTAAAATACTCCGAACACCAAATTATCTTGGGTGGGTGCTACTTCATTGAAGAAAAATCTCTTGTTTGTGTTCCTTTTGTTCAATATGTTGCAAATTAACATCAAATTTATTAAAGTTAAAATTATCTTTATAATCACTTCCAAACTTCTTAAAAGTAGTTGTAATCTGCTTCCGATGAGGACTGGATGTCTCAATCTGCTGAGTTTCGATCGTGTTAAGTTTATATTTTGATTACTACGAGGTAGATCTTCTGATGCTATGATTTTTGTGTTACTGGTACGTTGAAAAATTTTCAAATTTTCATCTTGTATTAATTTAAATTTCTTGATGGCATCTATACCTAGTAACAAATCATAAGATAAATTATGAAATTATTATTCTTGACTACATAGGTTGTAATGTAATCAGTAATGTTTCCAATACGGAGTCTAATTTTAGCCAGGGCTGAGGTGAAATTAAGTCCGCTGATAGTTTTTAGCACCGCTCTTTGTTTAATTAATTTCAACTTCAGCAAATCAGCAATTCGTTGATTTATTAATGTCACATTGGAGCCACTATCATAAATTTTAATATTGTCATTTATAACAACATTTAGTTTAATCAGCGGATCAAACTTCGCCCGGCTCTCTAGTTTAAATGTTCGGAATCAAGATCGATTTCGCATAAATCGAGATCAGTTTTATTTATTTTTGGTCGATTAGAGTTTTATTTTTGTTACGACATTCAGATACTAAATGATAACGATTGTGAAAACCGAGGGTTTCGCAGTGTGAACATGGTTTTACACAAGCGGACTTTTCACTGAATTTTGGACTTGACAGTTTTTCTTTCTTCTTTTTTATAAGGCATTTTCTAATTTTCGAAGTTCAGAGTAACTTCTGTTAACGGAAAAACCCAATGAGTCATAAGGGAAACCCAGTTGTAAATCTAAAACTTAACCTACCTGCCCCTTTTTACTTTTCTCAAATTCAGTGTTTTAGTTACCTCCAAGGTGAGTGCCTATGCTTGATTTCTTGTCTTATCTTTTTAAAAAAACATTAGTATATATTATCTATGTAACATAGTACTGATGTGTTGAAAAAGTTTTGTATGTTTTAGAACTGAAGATGAATGTTAAGCATTCGAAAGTAGTTTTCAAATAAAATAATCTCAATAGAAGTGGCATTTGATTCATCAATCCTAATTGTATTGATTCTTCTATATCACCATGCGTACCTCAAGTAAAACGTATTATCTATAAGTTTTGTTTAACACATTTTTATTTCCAAGTCGTTATGATAAAAAGTTATAAATCGTTACTTTTTGTTTTTTGTAGTGACAGTTTTCTGTATATGATTGATATTACGAAACTAAGCTATCTACTTAAAAAGTTTATATAACATAATTTGTTTTAATTATTGTTAGGAGTGAAATTAAAAAAACAAAATCCCATACATCATTAGTTTTCGAGCTGTCGGTATTTAACCAGAGTTGTTCTTGTAATGTTGCTGAAGGGGTACAGTTTGGGACTTGGTGGTTTCTTAGCGTATACTTTATGTACTAACACCCCGCAAAAACTCAGCTTTCTCTTAATTAATTGCGCCACAAATCCTTTGATGACTATTTTGAGTTTTTGATTACACTGTTTTACTAACAATGTTTGTAAGGTTTGTCACTAAGAAGAAATATAGGTGGTATTTTTGTTTGATTTGTTTCCTAGTAATTTAGGTCTTCATCCATGTCTGTCTGTATGGCGTCAAAACTACTGTGGGTCGGGGAGGGTTGTTTTACGCGATTTCCAGGCTCGCTTGGATGGCTGTGTGATTGACTCCCAGCTGTCATCGTGGTCACTTTCGACCTGGGGCGAAGGGAACTTTGAAACTGTAGACGTAATGAAAGAAGGCTCACTTTGATCAGGAGGTTGTTGCTGACGGGATTGTTGTTCCAGCATCAATAATTCATATTGGTTTTCCTAGACGATTTTGCCATTTACCCACTCAAAAATACTCAAGTATCTCAGAGCTCAAAATATACGTGGCTAACTCTTGTGACAGCAACAGCTGTTTTTTTGGGGGGAAAGGGGGGAATAGAATTGCAATAGAAGCCGGAATTTTAAGTCACGGTGAATTCTCAGAAAATCCTATTGTTCACAACAGAAGGGCGCCGACACTTCAAACAAACACAGAAAATATCGAGATGTGCACTCAAAGGCTAGAACAAGTCTGTGTTTTTTTTTAAACAGTAGCTGACTAAATTTACTATCAGAGCACATATATGAAATATATTCAATGTCATGTAAAATAACCATGCAGGCACGCTAAAACCCCGTACTGTTGTGAAGCACAATTTTATTGGCACATTTTACGCTTTTTTTTTTTTTTTTTTTTTTTTTTTTTTTTTTTTTTTTTTTTTTTTTTTTTTTTTTTTTTTTTTTTTTTTTTTTTTTTTTTTTTTTTTTTTTTTTTTTTTTTTTTTTTTTTTTTTTTTTTTTTTTTTTTTTTTTTATTAATTGTTTTAAAGTACAAACTTTATGGCAATTGAGTAAGCCAATAGCAATAATAATTACATAATAGTAAAAAAAACAATAAATACAAATAGAAAAGTTTTACATTTTATATAGTTAGTACTAACAGAAAAAGCATTTCTTCAAATTATAATGATTTATACGAACAAAAGATTTTTTTTTTTTCTTACAAGCTATAATGATATATAAAAACCAAGAAAAAAAAAATAATAAAACATACATTTTTACAATTTATAATAATTGATATTGATTATAGTCTAGAGTGACAGAGGTTGTAGCAGCAATTGCAATAGAATCCAATATTTTATTTAGTTAATTCAAAAGAAATAAATCAATTACTTTTGCTAGCATTTAAAACATTTAAAATAAATAGGAAGACGTTATTTATCTTTTCAATGCTATTGTAGGATAAAATATTTTCCAAAGATAGACTATAATCTGTTTGAACTATATAGTCTTTTAGGTATTTTTTTCGAAAATTAACGTGTCTTTGGCACTCTAACAACAGATGTTTACAGCTATTTACGATGAATAAGCTACAATCTACACATTTTTCATTAGCTTTAATTTGTAAACTGTTATTTTTAAAATATATTTTCAAGTAGTCACATTTGGCTATTCTCAGTTGGCTAACGGTTCTTATTTTGGTTATATTAATGTTATATTTTAAATAATCTTCCGGCTGAGGGTTATTAAAATTTGAAATTTTCATAAATAATGAGTTATACCTTGTATTTAAGGCTAAATGTCCCCTCACTTTGGTGTGTTTCTGCCTCAAGAGATCGCAGCACCTACGGGGTCAATTTTAGATTCCTCCTAATTAAGAAACCAATAGACATTTTTTAGATCGGAAAAGGGATTTATTAATAAAATGGACATAGAATCTGATGAATCTATTTTAGAAGGCCATATATGTGATATTTACAATTTTAGGTTCAAAAAAAACTACTTTTTATTATTTTTTAAAGAAAAGTCAACTAATAGGCAAGTATAGAATAATAAAATATAAATATTGGCGAAAACAAAATTTTAATTATACGAACAACATCGGCCGAAACTCATAAATACGAATTTCTATGCAAATGTTTTTGTTTTGTTTTTCAGGTAGCATCTACATCTATCATGACTATAGCAGCCTCAAACTACAAATCTAAAATAAGATTTCCATCGAAAGGTTGTTTTGGAACTCAAAATAGAATTTACACGATCCGAAATGAAAATTTCGAAAAATTATAAAAGTAAACAATAATTAAAACTATATAACCAAAACAACTGCATACTTATTGTAAATATATTTAAAAATGCGGGGTGCATCAAAATATAAGAAGGAATTAGGAAAAATCACGTTAGAAGTATGGTAGAGGATAAGCGATTATAAACACTGATCCCCCAACTTCCGCCGCCGGGTATAACGACATGCTCTAGCCCTATTTTGGAGGGCCTACAACTTTTGTTCTACTTCACTTCCCCAATGATGATTTTATTGACTAGAATTATAACATTGTTCATATATAATGGGAAAAGGATATAAATAAAAACATTATTTTATTATCAATTTATATAAAACTAGTTGAAAAAAAAGGAATTCACAAACAATAAAGTATTATCTATTCCTATTACTAATTAAAAAAATTAAAATTACTTATGCTATATTACTGCACATTAAAAAAATATATATTATGAACAAATATGATATATTATTTTTGTATAAATGTTGCTTATTCTTAATAAGGAATAATTATATTATGAGCTGTATTCATTAAAATTATTTACTTTTTTAATACCCAAATCAAAAAGATTTAGTACTTTTACTGATTTCATATAAAAGTGATGAGTACAAAAAGTTATTGAATTTTTCAATTGAATTTAAGTTTAATAAAATAACACCAATATGGAACACCAACGCACAGAGAGGTAACTTGTAGGTCTAGCCGAACAAAAATATCTTCTTTTCCTATATATTTTGTGTTCCTGATTTCGAAAAAATATTGTATAAAAAATAAAGGACCTTTGGTTTTTTAAATATGATTAACCTTACAAATAACCAATACTATCAAGTTTATCTGGGCTTTGCAGCCCAGATTAAATAATCCAATTACTTTAACAAGTTTGAATTTCAAAACAGGTCGCGGTTTTTAGTGTGCTGGTATGGTTATTTTACGAAACTTGATCATAACTTTATATATAGGTTCTTATAGTAAATTTAATGAGCATTCAGATGAAAAAAAAAGAAATTTCGGATCGAACAATTAGTTTCGGAACTGTAGCCAAATGAATGGTGATATAGGTGTTTTCGCAGAAAAAATGCGACCCTAGTCAAAGAGTGTTGAAATGAGGGGTGTAGATTGCATGAAATATGCGATAATTTCTGATGTCACAGCTTCGCCAGGAGCAATTAGAAGGCAAACCTACTAAAAGTCTCCGAACCTGGAGGTTGAGCTAAGGTTGGGGGGGGGGGGAGAAGAGAGGTCCCAATTTCGTATTTTTCGATCTTATCCCGAAAACAGTGGACTCAAGAAAAATATGCGACAAATCGAAATTAAAGCTAATTGAATTTCCTATAAAATTTATTATATACATATTTGTCCAAATTCCAACGGTTTTCGAGATATATGTTATTTAAAATCGATAATTTTAGAAATAAAAAAATGTTTACCTCACTTTTTGTTAAACATTTGCTTCAAATACCAGAAACTTATATGTGAAATTAAATTAAATTTAATGCTCTACAATTTTGATTATGTAATTTTTTCTGAGGAACGATCGGGGAAGGTACTAGAAATAAAAGTATTACAAAAAGTGAGGTAACATTTGTTTTTTCCCCGAAAATCACCGATTTTCAATAACGTATATCTCGAAAACCATTAGAATTTCGACAAATTTATACATAATCAATTTTATAGGAAATGTAATCAGCTTTAATTTAGATTTGTAACATATTTTTCTAGAGTCGACCATTTTCGAGATATAGTCAATGTCAAAAATAAAGTACGAATGTTTTTTCGGAATCAAACGTTTCAATAATGTTTTTAATAAATTTATTCATACAGCTAGCCGTTTTCTGATTGTAAGCTTGTAAATATCAATATATATTCTCTCAGCAATTTAGTCACAAAACAGAAAAAAATGAATAAAATGGAATCATAAGGGGCAAAATATACTTATTTCGCAGTAAAGGGGTTTTAAAACGTACACACTCCCTTTTGCGATCAAATACCTTATTAGATCCATTGTAATATATTTATAAATATTTTCTTTGTCTTTGTAGCCTTCCGTGTTTGTTGACCAAAACAGGGGCCCGAATAGACTAGAGAAAAGAGGGTATGCGGAAAATAAATAATTTTTAAAAAATAAATAAAAATAGTATTTACGAAATCAAATTTTTCCCAAAATTACTTCTTATTTAAATCAAAAGGTTTGTAATGAATTACTTCTTATGTCTAACCGTTTTCAAATGTTAAGCAGTAAAAAAAACACATTTTTTTCTACAATTTAGACCCCGGGATGTAAAAAAAATGTGGGAAGTTTCTCATACAAAAAAGCTTGCAATTATTTATTATTACCTTTACTTTGAGATTAGGGTTTTGAAGGAGGAGAATAGTCAAACAAGCCTATACTGTGTGTGATATGTCGAATAAATAAGAAATGAAACTACTCTTGTGAAACAATTAAATGGATTGATCAAAATGAAAAAAAAAAAAAAATTCAATTTCACAAAGAAATGGTTGTAAACATCTTGTCCTACCAGACCATTGTTGTTTGAACCTACGATAGTATTAGAAATGTTGATATTTCCTTTGATCCTATGCCGTCTAGGGATTTCGCGTCTTTTCTACCTTCTTCTTTTTACCCGAACCTAGCATAATCTTGACTGTGGATTCCTATGGCAAAACGTAAGATAGAAAAATGAGTTTTATATCTCAGGAATACGCGCGGCAGGAAGGGAAAGAAGGAAACTGCCTATTTAAACTCATTCATTTGAAAAATTCAATAACTTTTTGTACTCATCACTTTTATGTGAAATCAAAAAAAAAAGAAGAAAAGTACTAAATTTTTTTTGATTTGGGTATTAAAAAAGTAAATAATTTTAATGAATACAGCTCATAATATAATTATTCCTTATTAAGAATAAGCAACATTTATGCAAAAATATGTATATATCATATTTTTCATAATATATATATTTTTTAATGTGCAGTAATATAGCATAAGTAATTTTAATTTTTTAATTAGTAATAGGAATAGATAATACTTAATCGTTTGTGGATTCCTTTTTTTTTTTTTTTTTCAACTAGTTTTATATAAATTAATAATAAAATAATGTTTTTATTTATATCCTTTTCCCGTTATATATGAACAATGTTACAATTCTAGTCAATAAAATCATCATTGGGAAAGTGAAATAGAACAAAAGTTGTAGGACCTCCAAAATAATGCTTCATAGAGCGTCTTTATAGTCCAGTAAAATAAGACTCCAAAAGGCCGTTTTGAAGAAAAAAAACTGCGGAACTTTTATTCTCAACGGATCTTTATGTTCTTTGGGGTGCTGAATCCGAATCTGAAGTTTGCTACCACGGCAACCATCGGCTTCATATTCAAAATCGCAAAAAAAAAACCGCCAAAAAAAAAACCATTATTTTTGTTTTTCTATCTATAACAAGAAAACGAACCTTTTTTCGAAGGAAGTCTTCAAATATTAATTGTAGCTGGAACTAGTACCTACATAATGAAAAAACGAAATCCGAAATCGGACCATTTTTCGCGAAGTTACGTTATTGGGAAAAAATGGAGAAATTGTCCAATTTGCCGTCAGTCCCAAAGCTCCGCGAAAACACGTTTGTCGTACTCTTTTGGCTATAACTCTGAAACTATTTGTCCGATACAACATTACTTTTTTTCATCTTAAAGCTGATTAAATTTACTATAAGAATAAATTTTTAACCAAACTCCGTAAAATGTACATGCCAGCCCGCTAATAAAAACGTACTATTGTAAAATCCTAGTGTTTTTTTTGGCACATTTGTCCCTCTAACTCCTCAAATATTTGTTCGATTCCAAATTTCTTTTATCTATCTCAAAGCTGATTAAATTCGCTATCAGATGCTATATATGTAAATTATATTAAATCCTGTAAACCACCCAAGCTAGCACGCTAAATGTGTATGTTTTGGCAAAATATGTAAATTATGACATGTTCAGTAGACTGGTGTGGGTATTTCCCGGTGTTAATTATAAGTTAGATATATAGGAGCCAATAGTACATTTAACCAGCTTTTAGATAAAAAATATTAAATTTTGGATCCGACAAATGGTTTTGGTGATATAGCGATAATGTGCCAAAACAACATTTATTTTACAAAAGTAAGTGATTTTCAGCGTGATAGCTTGTGTATTTCAAGAATTTTGATAAAAATTTCATATATAAGATCTAATTGTAAATTTAATCACCTTTCAGATTTCAGATCAAAAAAAAACATTTTGAATCGGACAAATACTTTCGGAGCATTTGTTAGAAGACTTTCTTCGAAAAAAGCTTCGTTATGGTGTTATAGATAAAAAAACGAAAATAACGGTTTTTTTTTTTTTTTTTTTTTGCGATTTTGAATATGAAGCCGATGGTTGCGGTGGTAGCAAACTTCAGATTCGGATTCAGCACCCCAAAAAACATATAGATCCGTTGAGAATAAAAGTTCCGCAGTTTTTTCTTCGGCAAACCCTTATTTTACTGGACTATTATAGGAGGGTAGGGGATCAGTGTTTATAATCGCTTATCTTCTGCCATACGTCTAACGTGATTTTTCCTAACTCCTTCTTATATTTTGATGCACCCCGCATTTTTAAATATATTTGCAATAAGTATGCAGTGTTTTTGGTTATATAGTTTAATTATTGTTTACTTTTATAATTTTTCGAAATTTTCATTTCGGATCGTGTAAATACTATTTTGAGTCCCAAAACAACCTTTCGATGGAAATCTTATTTTAGATTTGTAGTTTGAGGCTGCTATAGTCATGATAGATGTAGATGCTACCTGAAAAAAAAAAAAACAAAAACATTTGCATAGAAATTCGTATTTATGAGTTTCGGCCGATGTTGTTCGTATAATTAAAATTTTTTTTTCGCCAATATTTATATTTTATTATTCTACACTTGCCTATTAGTTGACTTTTCTTTAAAAAAATACTAGAAAGTAGTTTTTTTGAACCTAAAATTGTAAATATCACATATATGGCCTTTTAAAATAGATACATCAGATTCTACGGAAATATGGAACAAAATGAACTTTACAGAACCAAAATCGGATGATCTGTTGAGATTTGAGGAGGAATCTAAATTTTTTTTATTTTGGCACGCTACGTGGTGGTAACATTTGGTACTACAGAGGGGACATTTAGCCTTAAAGTAGGAATGACTTTTGCCCTTTATAAGAATTGCTTTTACGTTTGCGCTTGCAATAGTTGCTTTTTGTACAAAGTGATCAGCTGCTTTTGCAAACTTTCCTGTTGAGGTAAATGGTACTCCTAGATAATTATAAGCCTTTTTTATTTGTAGTTGATTTTCTTTCCAGTAGAATGGTTTTATTTTTTTTGTTTTAGGAGATTTGTGGAAAACTACTATATTGCTTTTATCTGGGTTTAGGAATAGCGAATTTTGATCACAATATGTGTCTAGTATTTTCAACTTCTTCTGAGTCCTTTGCCATGAATTACTTAAAAGGACAATGTCGTCAGCAAATAGGAGCATTATAACCTCTTTGTTTTTATTAATGGAAATCCCAGTCGCCCCGTTACTTTGGAAATATAATAAAATATCTGAAAGAAATAGAATGAAGAGTACTGGGCTTAGGCTTTCACCCTGAAGAAGACCTGAGCTAATATTGATGTTTTCAGAAACTTCGTTGCCAACTTTTATATGCATGCTTGCATTATCATATAACATTAGCATTACTTTGATAATTTTTCCATTTTACGCTATTAACCCAAAACTATTTGTCCGATCCGAAATTAATTTATTTCAACTGATAGTTAGATAAATATCGATTACATTAACGATATTCATGTTTTCTGCAGCAGAGCTGACATTTAGTTATTAAATAATATAATAGCTAGGTTATCTGAAAAAAAAATGGCGAATGTTAAGTTTTCTGAAATAATAATGAATGAATACATGCGTAGTAAAGACTGATACCTGCAGAGTTTCCTCTAAAGGCATCGGACATCCAGTTATCATTGCGCTCGAAAAACTATGAATCCCTTTAAAATAAGTTTTTCTTGTAATTATATTGATGTCAGTACTTTTTTTAGCATGCCATGGAAAAGCATAATGGTCCATTTTCACCTAAAAACAAATACTGAAATAAAAAAGTTATCAAGCATATATTTAGTAATATATATACAAGTTTATATAATTATTGAATGAGGTACTAATTGTTATATGCATATATGTGTGTAAGATTGTTTCACAGTGATTTTATTTTGTGATTGCGGAATGGAATTAAATTACACGTCCTTTCAAACGAGTAATTACAATAACATGAAACACTTTAAGCAAGATAACATGGAACTAACCAAACGTTTAGCACTATGTCTATCACATATGTTTTTATTAAAAGAATCACACATTGAAGGTTGTTACAGAGTTGTTATCACATGATAGCAAACTTACACCTCCACCCAAACGTGTCATTTTACAGACGTCACCGTTTGCTCTAAAGTTCACAAAATAAAAATTATAATTACATAATAGAAGATGTATGTTAATAATACTTATAATTTTCGGGGAATATTTTCATTATCAGTCACTAGTTTTTAAATTTGCAGTTCACATATTTGATTTTCTAAACAGTCACCAGTTTCATCCTCTTCCATAACATTTTCAACACTTGGAGAGTCAAAAAGTACAACCTTGTACCAGTGTAAGCGATTGTTGGAAATGTTGTAATTATTGTCAATAATGCAGCGTTCCTATTGACTTAGTGGACAAAGTATGGTTTAAACTAAAAACAGGCTAAGGGCAAAACACTGTTTATTTAAATCCCTGAATTTGTTTACTAATTATGGGTGGGAAAAAGATTGTTTTGATGGCATATACTCATCACATATTGTAGGGTTCCGAAAAACAAATCTAGTGATACCAAAACTTAAAAAACATTCTTTCTTCTTTTCTACTTTCTCTTTCTCTCTTGTGCCTTTCAGCGTAAAAATCCATCAGTCTCTGTATCTCGCAAGAGCTGTCACCTCTTGTAGTGTCTTTCCTGTAGCTTGTCCCAACCTGGATATATAGCTGTTGTAGGTAAACCGAGGCCTAGGCCTAGGTCTAGTACCTGCTGGTCTCGCCTCCATAAATTTTCGTGGGTCTGTGTCTGGGCTCATTTGGCGTACGTGCCCATACCATCTTAGCTGCCACTTTTCCAGCGTCTCTTTCAACGCAGGGATATTTAATTCTTCCCTAATTGTTTCATTTCGGATTCTCTGCGTAAGTACTTCACCTCCGCAGCAGTTATTCGGCTCCATTTTTTATAAGGAAGAACCCAACTCTCTGCTCCAAATAGCAGAACTGCCATATATACAGCCTTGAAAATGTGGGGTTAGACATCTTTCCCTCTCTCTCTCTTTCCCACAATTGTGTTGCAGATGGAGTAATATATGTTGTTAGCTTTGGCTATCCTTTGGGATAGTTCTTGTTCTAATGTTCCATTTCTGCAGATCACAGTTCCTAGGTAGGAGAATTCATTTACTACTTCAAGCTTCTTATTATTGCAGGTCAGATGGATTTGTTTGTCGTCCTATTTGTAGGATTTTGCTTTTCGTCACATTGATATTCATGCCCTTCCTAGCAAGTTCTGTTTCCCATTCTACTAGGGTTTGTTGGAGGCTATTTGTAGAATCAGTAATTAACACGATGTCCTCAGCATATACCATTGCTTGTGCCAGTATTGTTCGCATATTCCTATGACCTATCACCGCCCATGCTGTTCTTCTCTTGCATATCTTAATAATTTCATTTATAAAGATGATGAAGAATAGAGGACTTAGACTGTCTCCCTGCTTAACTCCTTTATTTATTGGGAAGCACTTTGACTCCAAGCCATTTATTCTTACAATGCCTTTAGGAGTCTGGTACCCTGATTGGATTGCTTAAATCAGACCTGATTTTTGTGTGAAAATTAATTCTAATTGTGGAAGGAGAGAGTGGTCCAAGGATGTCTTTCGGCCTCGAAAAATCGTCAGATCCTAGAAGATCTGTAAAGCAGTGTACTAATCGCTCTAAATTTGTAATTTAAGAACGACCAACATTAAAAAATCTGTATTCGATAATAGGGCACTGATATGTTTTATTTAAATTTGGGGGGAGGGGTTCTCTAAATTAGTAATTTAATGAAGACAGCCAATTTTAATGAAATTTTTTAATAATGTTTCTTCCAAAGTAACTAACCTTTTTTTAATAATGCTAACATGTATTGGTTAATTTGGGGGAGGGCTCTAAAATTGTAATTTAAAAAGTTACTTCCACGGTAACTAGAACAAGACGGTAGTGCTCACGAGGTGGATGCGCAGTGGATTGCCGGTCAGATGACGTCACGTGGACCGACCCTCCCTATACGAGGCACAGCCCTCTAGTATAGTTAGCTATTTGAAGTCCGTTCTGTATCTGCCACTATGAGGCGACAGTTGGAATTGTAGTGTTCGAATTTATGGATACTGACTATTCATCTCGCTTTAAAATGCCGAGTTGTACAAACCTTTCAGATAATACGAAGAAACTGAAATTGTCATATCACGTTTTTTTCAAAAGCAAAGATCATAAACAATGGCATTATTTTTACAAGCGAAAAGATGAGTTCAACACTAAAACAGCCCGAATTTGTTCGGAAATTTCTTGGAAAGCAATTAAAAAACATTTGAAATCGGGATTATTATTATTATTATATAAACCATCTTTTAGACGAAGGATTTAGTACTACGTTTGAGTAGCATGTTAAGCAAGTATCTAAGGATATTTTGTTTGATTTAGTAAACAAACAGGAAGAAGGAGATTTAAAGTATGCATAGAAAATTACCGAACATCATTTATTAGCATCGGGAAGCGAAAGGCAAAATGTAAGAAAAGCAGCTGAAACTATTGTCTAGAACTGTGGCTAAGAAGTATCATATAATTTCCCTGGTAATGACCATGTAGTTGATTTTATTAACACTATTAACGACGGGTTTGATGTATTATACTCGAGACTTGCTCACCATCCTACTAATAAATTAAAAAGTGTGTACGGTACTAGTTTACAGGACCAGGGTGTTACTTTAAATAAGTTGTATGATCTTTGTTCTTCTGCCAGAGAAATAGGTAAAAAAGAACTATTGCCTTTTCAAATAGGCCTTATGGTTTTAATTCGAAGTTTACAGGGCTTATTCAAGAAGTTAGAAGCCGAAGGTTATTAATATTTATTAGGAGCAAAGTGTATTCAAGATGTTTTGGAATCGTAGTTTTCTCTAATTTGAGGATTTGGAAAGTTTTACGACCATACCCTTCCCACAGCGGTGACACATCGAATAAAATATCTGTTATTGAGCATGTGATACATTAAAAACAGATAATTTATTGCTGAGCAGTGTGAAACGTTGAGTGTAGAAGTTCTTAAAAAAATTGACTTGGCAGAACCAGTACAAGATTGTGAAACTTCAGACTTGAAGTTGGAAATGAACGATGTCCATAATGAAGAATTTATTTCCATTTCAGAATCACTGGTTGATCAGTTGACTGAAATCACCAATAAAAAAACTAGTTCAGCCCAAAGAGAATACAGATTTACTGAAAATGTTAGCTGGTTATGTAGCATACCGTGTTAATAAAAAAGGCCTTAAGACTGATTTTCAATATAATAAAAAAAATGGAAACTCAAAACAGTTCTGAATGGGTTTCGGTTTTGACAAGAGGTGCTCTAATAAATCCGTCATCAAAAAGTGAAGCATTGTTTTAGAATTTGAAAATGACTTTCAATGATTTTACGGTGATGGCTTGAATAACAGTCCTCAAGTGATGAAGAAGCTGATCGGTATAATAAAAGGAATGTTAAGTG
Source organism: Euschistus heros (assembly GCA_003667255.2). NCBI lineage: Eukaryota > Metazoa > Arthropoda > Insecta > Hemiptera > Pentatomidae > Euschistus > Euschistus heros. The sequence continues at coordinate 21,610 of RCWM02001293.1, read as the reverse complement.
AAGTGGACGATTTTGCTATTGCAACATATGTCAGAACTCAATCCTTTATAAGAATGAAAGGCTGCCGGCTTGGTGCTGATGACGTCACGGCCTCACACCCAGATGCGCGTGAGCCCTACCGTCTTGTTCTAGTTACCGTGCTTACTTCTGTAGTTCTACAGTCCCGGGTGGACCTTGGCTTTTCCAACAATACTACACCACTCCTCTCAACACAATGCCCTCAATTTCCAGTTCCTTACACCAAGGGTCCGGAGGTCTCCTTCAACATCTTGCAGCCATCTTCTTCTTGGGCATTCTCTCTTCCTGGTGCCGAACATTGTCTCCATTAGAAGCTAGTAGAAAAAATCTAATCGCAGACGGATTCTCCTTAATTTAATACTCCTTAATCCTCGTAATTTTTAAAGGAGTCTGCGATTAGATTTTTTCTAATTCTTGAATTATTGTTTGGGCTGGCGTACATATATTGGATTTTAGGCTCATTTATTTTCAAACCAACTACCTCGCCTTCCGCTTTCAATAAACCAAACACGCCTAGCAAGGCTTGCTTGCTCCTCGTTACCTAACAATTATCATTCCCATATGTACAAAGTTGATTTGACGAATACAGTATATCTCTATTGATATTTAGCTTTTTTACAACACTGTGCAGCGAAAGATTAAATAATGTAGCAGATAACGCATCCCATAGTCTAACTCCAGCTGTAATTGGAAAACTGCGACTGAGGTGGCCATTAATTTACACTTTAGCAATGCTACCTTTTATGGATATTTATATGAGACGAACTAGTTTGTTCGGGATATTAAATTCCCGTAGTGTATTTAACATTTTGTTCCACAACAACACTATCAAAGGCACGGCAGTAATCCATAAATAACATACAGAGGTCAGTGTTAAACTCCCAACATTTTTCCATTATAACGAAAATCATATCAACTGTTCAATAAAATAAAATAAAACGAAAATCATATCAAGCCTCATAACGAAAATCTGATCAACTGTTCCTCTTCCTTTATGGAAACCTCAGTGATATTCCTGTAGGACATTTTCTAAAAATCCATTGAGCCTATTAACCAATATATTGGAAAATATTTTATATGCAACTCCTAAAACCTCTATAATTTTCACATAGCAGTTTATCTCCTTTTTTATGTATAGGATATATCAGACTCGTTTTCCAATCTATTTTAATGTACTTCTTGCGCCAGATATCCTAGCAGAGTTTAATGAAATTACGTGTCTTTCTTAATAACCTTTTTTTTAAGGGTGCTAACATGTTATGTTTAAATTCGTAGGGGGGGGGGCTCTGTATGTTTAAATTTATGAACAACTAAGCCTATTTCAAAAAAATTTGATAAAAACGGTTCTTTCATACTAATTGACCTTTTTTTAAAGGTAATTTGGGAAGGAGGGCTTTAAATTTGTAATTTAAGAACGACTTAGCCCATTTTAATAAAATTTTTTAATAATGTCTCTTCCATAGTAACTAACCTTTTTTTAAAGGTGCTAACATGTTTTGGTTAATTTGGGAGAGAGCTCTACAATTGCAATTTAAGAAATACTCAGCTGAGTTTAATGAAATTTGATAATTATGCTTCTTTCATACTATTGTAGTCTTAAATAAGATTAAATAAAACACAAACTGAATAATACATAAACGTGTTGAACTAGTATAACAAGATATTACGGTTAAGCAACAACACTATAGTAGTTAAATAATGATAATAACATATAGCAATGATATTACAAAGAGGTAGGTAGTAACAATAAAAACAAAAGGAAAAGATATCACCACATAATCTCCCCCCCCCCCCCAGTGTCAACGATATCGTTCAGGTACACTTGCGGTTCGTCCGCTTCTGGTGCGAACCGGAGGAAGGTAGAAGGTGACCCGCTTCTTTTGATTTTTTGAATTGCTGCTATCCGTTGCCGGTGTTCTCATAATGCTTGAAGGTACCGAAGGGATGCTAGGCTTTTCCGAGAGTATATAGGCAGGTTTCACTCGGTCTCTTGAAACGACTATGTTCCAGCCGTTTTTGCTGATAATAAAAGTTTTGGCATCCCTGGAGTAAACTGGATGATGGCCTGTATATGGTAGAGTTAGTGGGGGTCTAACCTGATCATCTCGTAAGAATACGTGGCTGCAACCGTTGAGGTCTGGGTGACCGAACACTGTTGGTTGGGTGTGCCAGGTCGGGGCAAAAGGCTGTAGTGATCTCATCCTCCGTCCTAACTGTTGAGCGTAGGTGTCAGGAGGTTCCAACTTGTCTGGTGCCAGTTGGCTATGGATGTCACCTGGTAGTCGCAGCCAAGATCCGTAAACGAGCTCGGCTGGAAAGGCATTATGATCACTTTTGATGGCTGTCCGAAGGCCGAGGAGTACGACGGTAAAAAGTCCGTACAACTGTCTAGCGTCTCCAAAAGCTTACAGGTGAGTGATTCCTTGAGTGTTCTATGCCACCTCTCCATAAGTCCGTTGTATGAACCAGTTTGATTCCTGAGATAGCCGCTAAGGAACGGAAAAGTTCGGATTCGAAATTCCGACCTTGGTCAGTTACAACTTGAATAGGCGTCCCAAAACGGCTAATCCAGTGGGTCCAGAACGCTTTTACGACCATCAGTGCAGATTGATCCGCAATTGGAATGGATTCTGGCCACTTAGTGAAACGGTCAATCATGTCAAGAGGTATTTCGTTCCGATCGTCAACGGTTGGGGGCCATGGATAACGATGTGAATAAAGGCTAAAGTACTTTGTAATTTCGATGGCCCAAAAAGTGTACTTCCTCCTGAGCGAAAACACACTTGGAACTGTTCAACTTTAAACTCGGTAAGTCGCTGGAATACGCTACGGAGATCGTTTACATGTTCTGTCATTGACGACAAGGCGACTAGGACGCCTTCCAAATACGTAAATTGGCAGTTCCGCCCGCGGAGGGCTTCGTTAATAAATCTTTGAAAGGTTTGTGCAGCGTTACGTAATCCGTACGGCATATAAGAAAATTCAAATGAGCCAAATGGTGTTCAAATGGCAGTTTTGCAAACGTCTTCTAGCGCAACTAGAATTTGTTGGTAAGCGTGAGCTAGGTCCAGGGTTAAAAATATGGTTTTGTTTTCTAAAAAAATAGTACAATCTTGAATATTAGGTAGGGGATACCTATCAGGTATAATTACGTCATTTAATTGTCCGTAGTCCCCACAAGGTCTCCAAGTGCCATCTTTCTTCCTTACTAAATTTAGTGGGCTGGCATATGGACTATCTGAAGGTCGACATAGCCCCAAGTCGAGCATATTGTCAAATACTGTCTTAGCTACTGTTATTTTATCTGGTCCTATCCGTCTGGGTTTGGAATATATTGGAGATCCTATTGTTTTTATGCGGTGTTGCGTGGAAAATAGACGGGATAGCTGAGGCGGGAAATGACCGAATATTTGACCGAATTCGTGAAGAAGGCTGCCTACAGGTAACGTCGGTTTGAATTTGTTGATAGGAGTGCTAGGGTTATCTGGTGAGCTGTGCTGGATGGTGGAAACACATGTCATGCTGAGTCCGTCTATAAGTCGTAGGCCGGGTAAGTCAACTACAAGATTAAAATGAATTAAAAAGTTCGTTAAAAGACGGAGGGGGCCTCGCTTAATAACATCGATAACTACGGTTAACATGTTGCCGTCCAGTGCTGATAATAGATGGTTATATTTAGTTTCGTTTACTATCGCGTGGGCCAGTTCGAACTGGGCCTCAAGCTGATTGAACCATAAAGTTGGGTCCGGGGCCCAAAAGGGGGGTAATTTTACGCTGGCGTGATTAAAATTGGGTGCTAGGGACGGGTTTAGCTTTAACTCTAATGCCACCAATAGCCTCTGAAGGGACAGAAATTCATCAGCTGTCGGTGTACTCATATTAAAATAATAGAAAAAATATTCTCACCAACTCTCAGACATTCCAGAGCGACAGATTTTGTACGGCAGTTGAGAGCTGATATGATCCTCTTCGACCTGCACCTTTCCGAGCTTATAAGAAGCTATTTATTTGTCTATCAAGCTCTGAAAACTTGAAAATTCGCATTTTTGAGGGAAGACATGTTAAAGAAGAGTCTTACCCCGCCTTATTCCGGACCTTATCTTATTCTAAGGAGAACAGATAAGCTATTAACGCTTCAGATACCATACAGAGAGCTCACCATTTCACTAGACAGAGTGAAGCCGGCTTTCCTGCTTGCAACGGATGAAGACAAGAGTGGGGAAGTTCCAACCGCCAAAGACCTTCGCAACTCATGCAACTCACAAGCGGTGCCCAAAGAAGAAGGCGCAGAAAAAGAAACGTCAGCACCCCTCGGGAAAAGTCGATTTGGTCGAACGATCAAGCCAAACGTTAAGTTCCTCGGCACAGGTTTTAGGAAGGAGAATTGTAGCGGAGGCAAATAACTTGAATGTAATAACTGTGTCTAGGTTACCTACCTCTTTGGGAGTGAGAAGGAGGTAACAGAGGAGAAGACTTTAGTTTTTAGTAGAAGTGGGCTAAACAGTTATTTTTTGGTATTAGGTTACTACGTTATGGCTTTATCCAAGAAATAGGTTCCAATAATAGGTTATTCCAGTAATAGGCGATTCAAGTAAACCCCTGCCCTACCGCTAGAATACGCGCCCGTCAATCACTGCTGTTGCCAATAACTCTTCCGGATCCAATAACGCTTATTATTTATTTAATTACAATTTTAGGTGCCGTGTACAGCAACTTAGGCTAGAGGCACCATTACATTATGTTACTTATTAACATTCAAAATTACAATTATGCTGGTTGCTACATTACAATCAACATTACATTACATTACAATACATCATCACTATTTCATTATTACTACAACATTACACTAGATTATTTCTACAATTCTATATTTTATTATATTAGATATTACAATTAATCATTACACAATTTAATTTACAATTAAACATTTTAAACAATTACACATTACACTATTAAACAATACAATTTAACATTAAATTTTATCAGTTGTTTGAATTCAAAATTATATTAGCTGAAACAAGTGGTTATCTATGAGTAGGGTAAAAAGTTTATTCCATTTATCGGGTTCCAAACCTTCTCGGTATCCTTGAAGATTCAACGAAGTCCTGGATGGTAAAATTCGGGTACAATCATTGATAAGATGATCCATTGTTAGCAGTCAGTTGCAGGTAGTGCATTTTGGTGGAAGATTGCCCTCAAGTAAATGCCGGTGGGTGTCAACTTGGTGTGTCCAATTCTAAGTCGCGTAATTACTGTTTGTTCTCTCCTGTTATTGGGAAAGGTGTTACTGGAAGAAAGTTTTCGTATAACCTTTTCATTTTATTTGTATTAGGCACTTTTGCCCAGACGTTGATCCATGCCTCTTCTGCACAAGTTAAATATAGATTTATTAAAGTCGTAAAAGAGTGACTTGGCTATTGGGAAAAGGGAACATAGTTCTTCCTTCTTTTGCGCTTATGTCGGCCAATTCATTTCCTTCTATATTGGTGTGGCTAGGGACCCAAAGAAATTTAATATTTTTATTCATGTTGAGGGTTAATTTCATTATTTTCATTACGATAGGGTTTTCTGTTGAATGAAAGTTTTGGATTGCCTGAAGGGCGGAGTAAGAGTCGCTGCAGATTAGAAATTGTCTACTGTCCAAATTTTCAATAATATTCATACAGAGATAGATTGAAAATAGGTCGGCGGAAAAAGATAGAGTAAATGTTTGGAAGACAGTACCGGATGGTTTCAGAAGGAAGAATGACTGAACATCCAACACTCTCCTTTGTCTTTTGAGCCATCCGTGTAAAGGCAGACATAATCAATATAACGGTTTAACGAGCAGATTTATGAAACTTTGTCTAGGGGCCTCGGGAGGACTGTTTATTTTCTTAATCCGGTTCAAAGAAAAATCAAAAGATATTGTATGAGCTTTCCATGGTGGTAAAGTGTTTGGAGATAATGGATATAACGGTGGAAAAGAATATGAGTCGGATAATGGAGGAAAGCTAGAGATACAGGATGGTAATTTGTAACACGAAAATTCAAAGTACTGTGAGCTTGCTTTAATACGGCCTAATAATTTTAATAAAAGATAGTGTCTGCGTAGTTCAAGGGGCCACTCATCTGCCTCCCATAGTAAACTATTAATAGGACTGGTAATAAACGCTCCAGTCGCCCTGCGGATCATTGAATGGTGTACTGAGTCTATCTTTGTAAAATTCTTTTAGAAGAATCTCCGTAATTTCGCAACCGTAATCGATGACAGGTCTTATCAAGCACCTATATACTCTCATAAGGAGGTTCTGTCACAGCCATAGGTTGAGGAAGAGAGTACTTCATTACATTAGATATTTTGGATAACTTTGATATTAGTTCATCGGTATGGGGTTTCCATGACAGCCTTGAATCAAAGATGACCCCCTAAATATCTGATAAAATTAGTTTTATTTAGAATGTGATTCGCAAGATATGCGGTGAATGGTTGCGTGCATTTTCGAATTCTGCAAAAATGAACTGCGGAAGATTTGGAAGGGCTGAAGTTAAACCCATGGCAGGTGGCCCACTTTTCTAGGTTGTTAAGGGATTCCTGTATTACTAATTGGCCAAGGTTAATATCGGAGGAGCTATAATAAATTAAAACGTCATCAGCGTATAATGAGATTCTAACGGGAACTTGAACAAATCTTCTTATGTCATTAATAGCGATGTTAAATAGTATGGGACCTAAGACAGATCCTTGAGGTACTCCATTATATAAGTCGAATTTGTCGGAAAAAAATGAACCTGTTCGTACCATGAATTTACGATTTGAAAGAAAATTTTGAATGAAGTACAAAATGTTCCCAGAGAAACCCCATGACTTTAAGGTCTCTATAATTTTGCCTCTCCAACATGAATCAAAGGCATTTTTTAAGAAAAACAGCAAAGACGTGTTGATTTTTATTGAAAGACGATTTTAAATATGACTCAAATTTGAAAAGGAGATGAGTTGTTGATTTATGTTTGCGAAATCCAAATTGTTCGTTGTCTAGTAATTTACGAGTTTCTAATTCCCATGAAAGGCGGCGATTGATTATTTTTTCGGTTATCTTACTCAGAACCGAAGTGAGAGAGATAAGTCTGTAACTCTGGACCAATCTAGGGTCTTTATTGGGTTTGAGTAATGGTACTATCGTTGCCGTTGACCATATTTTTAGGGAAATCCCTATTCATCCACATATTATTCAGGAGTTTTAGTAACAAGTTAATCACTATCGGGGGCAATTTTTTTTATAAATCCATGTGAACCTGATCTGGACCTCGAGATTTTGGAATGAGAATATTTTATACTATATTTTAGTTCTTCCATCGTGAAGGGAAGATTGTATGACTCCTTATCATGGTTTGAGTTAGGAGAACTCTGAATAAGTTTATGTGCCACAATATTTTTCGTGATACTAGAAAGATGTTGTCCAAAAGCATTGAAAATGTCCTTGGGTTCAGTAACAGTTATATTGTTGTAGGTGATTGACCTCGGAATTTTGTTGACTTGTCTGCCCTTGATAGCTCCTATTTTATTCCAAAATATTTTTGTTGATACGGGTGATGAAATAGAGGAAATAAATTTAGTCCAAGATTTTTTTTTTTGCCTGGTTGATAACCCATTGCACTTCTGCTTTGGCTTTATGGTAATTAATATGGTTAGCTAACGAAGGGTGAGATTTTAAAAGTTTTAGGGCTTATTGTCTTTTTGTCAGGGCGGAGCGACACTCATGGGACCACCAAGGAACTTTCCTCAGATGTTTGGATGGCTTCGTTTTAGGAACAAACTGTTCAGCAATTTCCACAATCTTCGATGTAAACGCTTCAATATTTTCACCGCGATAAGGGGAAATCACATAGTTTTTGAAAAAATCCGAACAGGCTTGGAAGTAACCCTCCCAGTTAGCTTTATCTATCCTCCATATCCCATAAGAAGTTGGAAGAAATGGATCAATTTGAAGCGATAATATGAGAGGTACGTGATCACTATCAGCGAGATAACAGTGGAAATAGGACTGAGGGATGATGGGAAAAGAATTAAGGCTAGACAAAGGTCAATTGAAGTCCAAGTTTTGTGAGCTCTGCTATAGAAGGATGGCTCACAGGGACTGCACAACATAAGGGAAAATTCATCCATTATTGATTCTAAAATTTTTCCTCTTGCATCAGTTTTACGGTTAGGACCCCATGTTGGACTGTGGGCGTTCATATCTCCCATTATAATAAAGGGAGGTGGAAGTTCGAGCAGAAGATCCCGAATTGAATTATAAGTAATATTGTCTGAAGGATGTAAGTAAACAGAACAGATAGTGAACTGGACCAAGAGTTGGACAACGGCTTAGAAGATAAATTAATTTCCTTATAACTAATACCTTTTTTAAAGGCGAGAGAAACACCCCCACTAGCCTGTGTATTGCGAGAAACAGATTTATTAATACAGTTAAAAGAAGATTTTAAAATTGACTGATTGGCTTTTAAGTGAGTTTCCTGAATCGAAACAATTGAGGCATTATAACAAGAAATTAGCATTTGTAAATCATTATAGTGGCGGTATATGCCATCACAATTCCAATTTAAAATTAACATTTGTGGATGTATTTTAATAAAACAAAATATAACCTTATAACAGTAGTTATGTAAGTTAATTCTGTGTATTATGATTAGTATCAATGATGGAGGTGTTCTTTATATGGTTTTGAAGCCCTTTTATTATTTTAGTAAATCTGCTTTTTAAACTTTAGTGGGGAGAACAGAATACAAATCTGAAAACATATTAATGATGGAATCAAGATCGTTAGATAATTCTAGGGAGGCTGATACTGGGTCTTTTGTTGAAATCGCGTTATCTAATAATGAGCATAGTTGAATGTACGTTAGTGGATAGTTTTTTTCCGGTAAATCAATTAGCTTTCTAATAGGGACTAAGGCATCGGTTATAGATTTTTTATCCGGTGTAATTGGGGTGTTATGCGTTATTGCAATACCCGTATTAGACTCCTGATTCTGTAAATCACCAGTAGGCTGTTGGTTGTTGTCTTTCTCGGAACCCAACTCGCGATTATTGTTTGGTGTGTCGTGGATGAGACCTAGTTTGATTATTTTTTTGTCAGTAATATCACAATGATCCCTAGGATCTACTGAATTAATTTTCAAGTTGTTTTCTAATTGAGCTGGATTTTTTATTAACACTGTTTTGTTAATAGTTGAAATGTTACTTTTCTTTGGGGTAGTACGCTGACTGTTATTCGATGGATTATTTTCATTCAGTGAGGGGAAATCAGCGAGTTCTGGTGGGTTAGTTTGTCTAGTGTCGCACAGTGGAACGGATCAACGAATTTGTTGGACATTGGACCAATTCTCTAATAACTAAATTTGTCTTTTATTTGGATCTTAAATTATACTTTATACTTCTTTTCAACAAAATCCATAGATAAATTAATGTTAAAATCAAATCATATAGGAAAAATTCTGCATTGAAATATATATTTTTTTTTAAACTCATATTTAAAAAAAAAAATCCATTGTTTGAGGTAATGCTTTAAATTAACCGTGCAACTACTGGAAAACAACTTATCCATAATAAGATATTTTAGGCAAATAAAACTTGGGATTATTTCAAACGTCTGGGATTTTTCGATGAAATTAGGAGAAAAAACTCAAAGTAAATTGCGAAAATCGCCTAAAATCGCCCAAAAAAACCTTCACAGTAAATAACTAGAATGCTTGAAGTTTTTTTTTTCCATTAGTTGGATTTTGCTCTTAGGTGCTCTTTTCCGAGAAAATGATTTTTTTTCTTTTCTTTTCTAGGTCTTGAGAATTAATTTTAAATGATTTCTGTTGATATTGGCGCTACTTTTCGCAAGTTTTCTTTTGTTTACCTACTTTTGTCTTTTAATTGTCTGTTTACATTCATTTGTCCTCATATAAAATGCTCAGTATGTGTGTGTTATTTTAACGACATAGGTGCAATGGTTTCTAAAACAAATTTTCAAGTTTTTCAATTTTTCCAATTTAATCATATAAGTTTTAAAGATTGTGACCTGCATTGGAAACATGGATTAATTCGTTTGGAGTAGAACAAATTTCAAATACCGCAAAGTTCTGCTTACGGGAAAAATTAAGAAAATTCAGTAGTAGTTTGAACTCTCGCTGGATTTTCGTCCCGTAGGAAGATCAATAGTTTTTTGGAGAAGCATGAAAACTGGTTGAATTTGGATTTCATTGTTCCTGAAGATGTTATCCAGAACCTACCTTCATCAGCATCATCAACAAGCGCAAGTATACCATCTTGTTCTCAATCATTCGAGCAATTATCTGATAGACAAAGACGGAGAAAAACGGAAAGTTTAGAAAATGTTCAGAGGATATGTTCGCTTTTGTCATGAAAAAAAGGTTCAAATCTGATGACGTAGATTACATTGCTAATTTTATTAGGGAGCATCCAGAATATGTACTAAGTGTCAAAAAATTTTGTGAAAACCTTTTAAATCCAAAGGACCAAGAGACCGAAAAGGCATTAGCATTATATACAGCCGCTGATTTTACAAAGTTTCAGTACAATGCCGTCAGAAAAAATGCAAAAGCATTAGGATATACATCACTTTACCCCAGCTACTATCAGATCCAAAAATTAAAAAAAGATTGTTATCCCCCAGAAGAATCCTTATCGGTTAGTGACACTGGAGCAAATATCGTATTGCAAAATTTACTTGACCATACTTCTTCTCGGATTTTACAAGTCGTGGGTGGTGAAATAGGGAATGATAACTTTCGTAGTTTAACGTTAAACATTAAGTGGGGATGTGATAGGGCGGGTAACCAATCACAATATAAACAATGTTATTCTTCATCTGAAACTTTTAGCGAAGATTCGGTCATTTTGATTGCCTGTTTAGTACCGATTAATTTGATAAAAGTTCAGAGAATTGTCAAACAGTCTGCAAAATGAATGTCCGTCATCGACCAGATTTTGTAGGCCTATCTCATTTAATTATACGAAAGAAACAGATGAAACTGTAACGTCTTTAGTTCGAGACATTCAGAAACAAATTGATAATTTACTTCCCTATATAAATGACAAAATCTCTATCAATTATAGAATGTTATTAACTATGGTTGATGGCAAAATATGTAATATTTAACTGAAACTTCTTCAGCTATGAGGTGTTTTTTGTGTGCAATGCAACACCTAAAGAAATGAACAATTTAAAAATTATTACAAACAAGGAAATAGTTAATGATGAGTATTACTCATTTGGCTTGTCCCCTTTGCATTGTTTGATCAGGTGTTTTGAGTGCTTAATTCACATCTCTTACCGATTAGATTTCAAGTCCTGGAGTGCAAAAACAACAGAGCAAAAGGATTTACTTGCAAGGAAAAAAAATCAAGTTCAACATGATTTTTTAAAATTCAGTTAGGACTTTGTGTAGACCACGTAAGACAATGGTTTTGGTACAAGCAATGATGGAAATACTGCAAGTAATTTTTTGCCTCCCCAGAAACTTCATCAGCTATAACAGGGGTTGACGAAAATCTAATTAGACGCTTTGCAATAATATTACAAGCTATTTCTTCTGAGTCAATTATAAAACTTGATAACTTTGAAGCCTACAAGAAAGAGACAGCACGGTTATATGTATCTCTGTATGGCTGGTATTATATGCCAGTCACCGTGCACAAACTGCTCGTGCACGGAACACTGATAGCCAAAAATGCTATAATACCTATAGGACAATTGTCAGAAGATGCTCAAGAAGCGAATCACAAGTTATTCCGAAATTTTCAGACTGTTTCATGCCAGAAAATCATCGAGGCAATCAAACAATCGAGATGTTTTAAATAATTTATTAATAAATTCGGATCCCTTAATTTTGACTCTTAGACCGAGAATAATAAACATTAAACGTGATTTATTACTAGAAGCACAATCACTTATTGTTACTTAGAATATAGAAAAAAAGAATCTTAATTAAAATTATGTTGTTATGAGTTTAATTCTGATCGTTATCTAAATAAACAATTGTATATAGGCACCTACATATATTATAATTTTGATGTATCAATTAGTCCTAGGGTATTAACTGACAAAAGTAATTATCAATTGTTATATTATTTTTTTTTTAATAATTAAATATTTTAGTTTGTTACGTTTTATTTTGTAATTTTATTTAATACATATGTATTTATCATTCCATAGAATATTTTATTTCATATATTCTCGTAGTATATAGGTACAATAAATGGTAAGTAAATGATGATAAATTATCCAACATCGAAATATCAAATCAGGAATTCTTACATGTTTCCTCTTACGATCTGATCATGATAAGCATATCATTTAATAGTCCATTCAAAAAGCTTTAAAACGGTACCAATAGCATTATTCTAGGAGAAGCAGAAGCGGAGATATTAACGAATGTCCATTCCGCCCTAACGTTCGTTCCACTGTGTGTCGGTACGAAGGGTTGGGCAAACGGAGGTAAAGTGACCCTGTTTCTTACACCTGGAGCAAGCCCCGTTATCCTCGTAAAAGAAAATACGAAATGAGCCTCATCAGTTTTTAATGGTTAGAGATTGTGGAAGGAATTCACAGCTATCTGGAGTAACATAAACTTGTCGCCTCCAACTTAAAATGTGAGAAAAAATAGATTTTTCAACACCAACTGTGAGGAACTGAATTGGCGACACTGGCATTACCTTCGCCTGTTTTAAAGCCTCTTCTATTGCAAAGTGTGGTATGCATGGGTCGACATTAGAAATTATGATTTTTTTCGCAGGGTTGATTAGCCTTCTGATAGGAATAATATTTGCCCCTAATTTTATGGTTGCATTAGATTCTATTAGTTGGTCACCAATGATTTTGAACTAAGGTGTACGCATATACGGGTTGTTACTTATTCTAGAGGCAAACTTATGTCTTTAGGAGAAACGATTTCTGCAAGTTTTTCCAAGTATTCAGAAGTTTTATACTTTCTACACTGTTGAAACGATAGCTTGGTTTCTTTTGGAAAATTTTTTCTAATTTCTGGGCAGTAATATTGGCAAAGTCTTACTTCTCTTTGATTAATTCTTGTTTTCTGATATTCTTCGTTTCACAAAACAACATTGTTATTGATGATCTGGGATGACATTTTTTCTGGAAGAATGTTCGCTACAGAAGTTAACGGCTGTAGTTGACTACCTCAAAGACGTAGGCAGGGTGGAGTTACTTAGGCAGCCACAGTGAATTCTCCGAAAAATCATGTTGTCCCCAATCTTTCAAATGGTGCCGGCACTGTCAAACGTTCACGAAAAACACCGCGATGTGCACTCACTGAAGGCTCCAACTAGACTCGCCAATAACGCTTAGAATCACTGCAGTTCTTACAATAACGCCAGTTATTAGAATCACTGCAGTTATACAACAGTTATTAGAATAACCTATTGCCAGCCATCGTTCTGTTTTCGATCACCGACCTGGCGCTAGTGGTTCTAAACTATTGCAAACTTACTTTTAGATATTTTGACTGGTAATTCATTAATTTATCCTCCTCCCTATTGCTAATAATATTATAATTTGCTTATTTAGTAATCTTACAAATGATAAATAACACAAAATCAACCAAAATTATTGTGTCAATTTTTTTTTAACAAAAAATTTTAGAAGCCAATTAAAATTTGTCAAATATATAAAAAATTAAAATAAATAGGCCAACCATGATACAAACGAATTCAGCTAAATAACTCTTTAAAAACCATTGTCCTTATTTAATTGTAACTGCCATGATTTTATTTTTTAAAAAATACATATAGGTGTTAGTAAAACATATTTGAACAATTATAAAGACTCAACAATTACAAGTAGCTTCTATCAATCTGTTTTACCTAAGCAGTTATTTGTATATTAAAATATTGGCTGTAAGATAAAATAAAGAAGAAAATAACAGAGGTAGAAGCAGGATTCAGGCTGCGCCATCTTACATAGGTCAAGTTTTTACTATATCCCAATTTTTTTTAAAGCATTTGGTGGACTTCCAAGACTTCTGGTCCAGGAAGTACATTTAGCCTTTATCCACCTTCAGAAAGCTTAGACTTAGGTCCTTTAAATAAGGTGTGGAAAGCACTGTTTGTCAGAGATAAGTGATAGTCTGAGATAAGGCATACAAGGCCTTTATAAAGGGTGTTGGCAGAATTTGGGAATTAAATTTTGAAATAGCAGCGTTATTAATTGTATACAAAAATGTATTTCAGAAAAAAAAAGTTTTGATATCATGTCCCCTCATCATTACACCTCACCAAAGGATTAAATCAAAGTTGCTGCTAATCACCTACTCTCTTTAACATGGTTATTAAACGACCTTTCTAGAAATAGGAGAGAAATATTAACACATGGGTTTGGAGATTTTGAAGGATATCTAATTCATAATACAAATTGCAGGAGTTAATCAACTCATTGCCACTGAGGAATGTGATCTGGAATACATGCTGAGGAAAACTCTAAGCCAGTATTTCTCTGAAAAGGGCATGGAAATAAATCTAAAGAAGAAAGAGTTTGTGTCCCTCAACTCTTCGAGCAAATTTTTTAGCATTGAAGATTAGAGATATGGGAGGTCTACTAATCTTTCTTTTCTGGAAAGGAATCCTCTATTAATAAGATATTTCATTGAAAATATTAAGAGAAAGGAAGACTGTAGGAATCCTAAACTCGTTCCTGTGGAATAAAAATGTTTCCTTTAAAAAAAAAAGAAAAAAATAAGATGATTATATCTTTCCTTCCTTGCTAAAATCAGTGGTGTGGAGAAGAAAAAGCTTAAACGCTACTATCTTTAGAGATGGGTACTCAGAGTGGAAGTTATTTTATACTAAGAGCCCATCATGTTTCTAATAATATCATAAGACAATATATGAGAGAGGAAAAAATCACTTGAGGTAACACAATGAGGGGTCACAGAAGGATCAATACAATTAGGGTTTTATGAATTAATTGCCACTTTTATTAGAATTAAGTCATCAATCCTAATTGAGGAAAAAAATATTTTAAAGAGTATTTAAACCAGGAGCTCATTCAAAAAGGATGTATCAAAACGGAGGCCATAGTATATTTTACAGATTAGAGAGTAGGTTGAAGGATGTCTGAGGAAATTGTGGATAGGGGATGTAAAGAAAGGTATGGCAGCAAAAGGATAACAAGGGAAAGATTAGTTGATCAAAAGATGGTTTGAACAAATAACTGATAAAGATTAGGATCCAATAACTGAACAGACCTGAAGGTATTTTTCATTTTATAAGTCTCCAGAACAGAAAGGGTAATTATAAAAAGCACAAACTGAGATAATGTATGGACTAAAACTATATAAAAAAACAAAACAACAAATTACAATAAAGTTTGTACAAATTTATCAACACCCCACATTATCATTGTACAATCACAATGAGTTTTTATTTAAAAGAACTGTTCTCATAAATACTTCACCAAAATATTGGACAATACTAATAACCACACAGATTCAATCAATTTACATCATTGTTTTTAAAGGAAAAAAACAAAATGAATTAAAAATTTTCAGTTTATTTGTTAACAAATCTGTTTACAAATATTCCAATGGATTTTACCATAAAAATTATAACTAAAAAGTTGTATGAAAGAAACCATTCACAAAAATAAAAAAGCTATATATCAAAGGACTAAATACTTACTTCAAAAAGCAGTATTATATTTTACAAACAGGTAAAAAGGTAGTGTCTCCATGGAATCTAATAAAAGTGTAAATATCCGTGGAATAACTATAAATTACAAAAGTCAAAATGGAGCCCTAAGCAGAAAAAAAATAACATTAATTTATTTGAGTTAGAAGATGAATTAGAGGATCTAGTTCAAGACATAAAAGAGACAAGGGATATTGGAGTCAATTGTTCAGTAAGTCCAGAAAACTTTAATTTATTTAAAGCACGTTTGTCGCGATTAGATAGTATTTATAAGGAATGTAAGGGGTGTCAAAAAATCTACTGCTAAAATTTGCTTCCAGATATTCATTCATAATAGTGCTCTAACTTAAGAAATTTATTTAAAGCGGTACTGTAATAGCTGCCAAGATTTCGTGCAGTTACGACTTTAAACGGTAACCGGACTACATTCGAATCTCTTGAGTAAGTTGTGCGAAAGTGATCTTCCGCCAAATATTTTGTTGATCTATTTTATCAAATTGGGGAACAGTTTCAATTCCCCAAAATTTCTCCATTGTTTACTGCAAATTATTTTCAATTTCTGATTGATTAGATATCAATAGTGCAACAGTTGTAACCTGTACACCCACGGAGTTCTTTGAAGATCCAAGTATCACCCAGCCAAAAATCGTTTTGAAAACGTTAGGGTAACCAGCTTGATTTATATATTCACCAGTAGGAAGTTCTCCAAATAAATCAGCCCCTCCAAACAAGGTCTAGAAAATCTACTAGACCTTGGTTCCCAAATGTTTCGTCTGCTAAATCATATTGGAGGAAATATTCCCGAATAACTTTCGGTATAGGACAGGAAGGTATACTTTCTGTAATTTTTGGAATGATTACTGCATCAATTTTAATTTGTGGCCGTAACGAGTTTTAGGTACTAAGGTGGAACTTGCTTGAAAATTGCCTTCTTTAATTGGACTATCCCCAAAACCCAGTAAATATTGAGGATTAAAATTTCACTGTAGATCCAAACTTTGGGCGCAGGCTGGCGAAATGAAAGAACGCTGCAAATTACTGTCGATCAGGATTCGTATGGGTAGATATTGTCCATGACGATCTCTTATTCTAGCTATGGCGGTACCCAACATAACAGAAACATAAGGTTCAGATAAGGAGGATAAAAGAGAGCCTTTAGATTCTTTAGTTTTCTGTTAATTTTTTTCCCTATCCAAAATATTTTCTGAAACTGTGCGTTCTTCCAAAAGGCATATTGCCGTTTGGGGAAGAAGAACTACTAGGATATTTTCCACTATCGGAATAAGAGTAGAAGTTTGGAAATGTAACAGAGAATGGTGTCGGTTTTTACAATGGTGGCAAGAACTAAGAGAAAAGCATTTATTAGTATAATGACCCGGGGACAAACAATTATTACATAAATTTAGAGATTTTATTTTATCAAACCTTCGTTAAGGGTTCAAAGAACAAAAGCTCGGGCATCTGTATACGCGGTGTCTTTTCTATTCTTAGACTATTCGTGGGCATTAGGAACCAGGTTGAAATTTGATCATCGAATGTGTGTAGATTTATTGTGGGCAATTTAATCTGTAATCCTAACCCAAGGTGATTTTGATTTTCTACAGTTTGGTTAGTAACATATGTTTCCATGGCAACCCCAGAGTATAATAATTCGTAATGAAGGTTTCTATTTTCAGATCAAATTAAAGCCTGTGGCTTACTATGATTTACTTGGATTATAACATTTTCTTTTTTTCAAACAGTTCGTGGATAACATTTATGCTTGAACCGAAATTTAAATAAAATTTGCTTGCTTGTTTGTTTAGTTTCAGATCTAAGAATATCAAATTCGCGAAAATCGCTTAAATTGTTTTTAGGTGCAATTCAGCCCCTCCCCCTCCCCCTCCCCCCCACCAATAAGATAATAATTTATCAGTGATGTTTAAGCTCTATAAAATGGATGGAAGTCATAGTCAATTTGTTAGTGTTAAATCCAAAATATTGAAGTTAAAAAAATGTGTTGAGTTGAGTTAACTTTTATAAGCCGCGATTCACACTCCTCCCCCCCCCCCCCCACCCCTTTCCAAAATAATATTGTTGGTGCATAAGGTTCACCTCACAATAAAAAAAAAAAAACAATACTTTAAAGCAGTGATTTTTCACCCCTATAATATTATTGGTAGGTATAAAGGTATGTAACTCCAGTATCTAATTTTACGAAACTGGTTTTTTTTATATCCGACTACCACTCCTCCCAAAAAAAAAAAAAAAATAAAATAAATAACGAAGTAATTTTTCGCCTCCTATTATATTGTTGGTTTATAGATATGTAACTCCATTATCAAATTTTACGAAAATCATTTAAATTATCTTTATGTCCAATTCTGCCATCCCAAAAATCCCCTATAAAATTGCCTGTCCATTGGTATGTAGCACTTATATCAAAATTTAGGATAATCAGTTGAATTTTATGTCTGATTCAGCCCCTCCCCCAAAAAAATGTTTAGTGTACTTTCACCTTTACTAAATTGTTGAGCGATATGTTATGCAACTCCAATATCAAATTTTACGAAAATCATTTGACCTATCTTTATGTCCAATACTGCCATGCCCAAAAATAATTATCTCAGTTTAATGTTTCACTCCTATAAAATTGCCTGTCCATTGGTATGTAGCACTTATATCAAAATTTAGGATTATCAGTTGAATTTTATCTCTGATTCAGCCCCTCCCAAAAAAAAAAAAATTTAGTGTACTTTCACCCCTACTACATTGATAGTATATGTTATGTAACTCCAATATCAAATTTTACGAAAATCTGTCAAGTTTTTTATCTCCGAAAAACGCTACCACTGAAAAAAAAAAACTAACGTTTTTTTAAGGGTGCTAACAGTAATGTTTTAATTTAGGGGGGCACTAAACTTGTACCTTAAGAACAAAAGCCAATTTGAAAAAAAGTTAGGTAATTACGTTTTTGTCATACTAACTTTTTTTTAGGGTGCTAACAGTTATGTTAATATTTTGGAGTGAGGGAGGGTCTATGAACTTGTACCTTAAGGACGACAGCCGATTTTTAAAAACCTTGGTAATAATATTACTTTCAGATGAACTAACGTTTTTTTAAGTGTGCTAACAGTAATATTTTAATTAAGGGAGGGGGCTTTAAATGTGTACCTTAAAAAACGAAGACGACAGCCGATTTTTAATTTTGTGAAAGCATACATACTTCGTTTTACGGAAACTAACTATTACTTTCATACGCGGCTAACCTTTTTTTGAATTCAGGTGTTAGGGTACGAACCAGTCTACGTTTTAATTTCCGTGGGGGGTCACCAGGGGCCCTAAACTTGTCAACTTAAGAACGAAATAAGCCAATTATTTAAAAAACTTTCTGTAATAATTAGTTTTCTTACATACTAATTTTTTTTTCGGGTGCTAACAGTTGATAGTTTTTTAATTTTGGTGGTGCCGTCAGGTAGGGGGATCAATTTAATCTTGTTACTCTACCTTAAGAACCACATCCGATTTTTAAAAAACTTGGTAATAATATTTCATTCAGATGAACTAACGTTTTTTGAAGAGTGCTAACCTTAATGTTTTAAATTTGTGGGGTCACTGAGGGCAATCTAAAAAAAATTTAGAAACCTGTAAGAACGAGACAGCCGATTTTAATAAAAGTTAGATTATTACGTTTCTGTCACACTAACTTTTTTTTTGGGTGCTAACAGTTTTGTATTCATTTGGGGAAGGGAGAAGAGCTCTAAACTTGTACCTTAAAGACAACAGCCGATTGTAATATAATTAGATAACTACGTTTCTGTCACACTAAGTTTTTTTTAGGGTGCTAACAGTCATTTATTAATTTGGCGGAAAGGAAGAGAGTTCTAAACTTGTACCTAAAAGACAACAGCCGATTTTAATAAATTTAGATAATTACGTTTCGGTCACACTAACTAACTATTTGTAGGGTGCTAACTGTTATGTTTTAATTTGGCGGAAGGGAGAATAGCACTAAACTGGTACCTTAAAAACAACAGCCGATTGAAATACAATTTGATAATTAGGTTTCTTTCACACTATCTAACTTTTTTTTAGGATGGTAACAGTTATGTTTTAATTTGTGTCGGTAGTAAGGCAAGAGAGTTCTAAACAATGTACATTAAGTCAACACAACCAGGCCGATTGTGGATAGGAATTTGCAAGAATTACGTTTCTGTCCAAACGAACTTTTTTTTAGAAGTGCTCAACAGTTATATTTTAATTGCGGCGTGTATATAAAGGGTAAGAGAGGTTCTATACTTGAATTTTAAAGACAACAGCCGATTTTTTAAAAACTTGGTAATAATATTACTTTCTTACGAACTATTGTTTTTTTAAGGATGCTAACATTAATGTTGGCAGATCTGTAAAACAGTGTCCTTTGGAAGAGAGTTATATAATATTTCCTTCACAATAAATGTTTTAATTTTTGGAGGGGGGCTTTAAATTTGTAGCTTGAGAAGGACAGCCGATTGTAATAAAATTAGATAATTACGTTTCTGTCACACTTAAATTTTTTTAAGGTGCTAACAGTTTTCTTTTAATTTGGCGGAAGGCACGTGTCAGTTGCAGGCTCTAAAAATTATACTTTCAGGGACAAAAGCTGATTTTTAGAAAAACGTGGTAAGTACTATTACTTTATAAAAAAACTAACGTTTTTTGTAAGGGTGTTAACATTACTGTTTTAATTTATGATGGAGGGCGTCTAAATTCTGGTAGCTCAAGAAACGACAGGCCGATTTTAATAAAATTTAGTATACTTTTCTTGTCACTCATAAACTAACGAATTTTGGTTAGGGATGGCTAACAGTTTTGGTTTAATATGGCAGAACGGAAGAGAGTTCTGAAACTGGTACCATCTAAGAACAACAGCCGCTTCGAAATTACAATTTGATAATAATTACGTTTCTGTCAAACTAACTAACTTTTTTTAGGGTGCTCAACATAATGTTTAATTTTCAGGGGGGCTCTAAAATTTGGCTAAGAACGACAGCCGATTTTAATTAAAGTAGATATTCCTTTGTAACGCTATCTAAATTTTTTTAGGTGATAGCTGATACAGTAATTTGTTCAGAAGGGAAGAGATGTTCTAAACTTGTAAATTAAGAACATAACAGCAGATTGTACTACCATTGGTAATTCAGTTTCTGTCCACACCTATACCTAGACTTTTTTTAGGGTGCTAACTGTTATGGTTTATTTTGGGCGGAAGGATAAGAGAGTTCGTATACATGTACACTAAGACCAAACAAGCCGATTGTGATAGAATTTGATAATTACGTTTCTGTCAAACTAACTTTTTTTTAGGGTGCTAACAGTTATTTTTTAATTTGGCGGAAGGAAGAGAGTTATATAATATTTTCTTCATAATAACTAACTCTTTTTTAAGGGTCTAACAGTAATGTTTTAATTTTTGGGAGGGAGGCTTTCAGTTGGTTCGTTAGAGAACGAACCCGCCGAATTTTTTTTTTAAGACAAAACTAGATTATTTTTCCTTGTTGTCACACTAACCTTTCACTTTTTATGTAGGGTGATACCAGTTTTGTTTTAGTTTGGCGGAAGGGAGGAGAGTATTAAACTTGTACTTTAAGGACAACAGCCTATTTTTAAATAATTTGGTAATAATATTACTTTCATACGAAAAACTGTTTTTTTAAGGGTGCTAACATTAAAGTTTTAATTTTTAAGGGGGGCATTAAATTTGTAGCTTAAGAAGGACAGCCGATTTTAATAAAATTAGATTATACGTTTCTGTCACACGATCTAATTTTTTTTTAAAGGTGCTAACTAATATGTTATAATTTGGCAGAACGGAAGAGAGTTTAATAGACATTAAGAACAAACAACCGATTGGAATATAATTGATAATACGTTTCT